>JASFDA010000058.1:0-48989 GCA_036936965.1 Cystoderma amianthinum
CTTATTAAAATGCTGATTGTGTTACGATAGACCCTGCTTTTTGAGCGCCTCCAGATTTCGGATACTAATTCTCGCATTATCGCAGCCTGCAACGCCACGGAGTACTTCCTAGCTTCTCTCATTGCAATCGGGCTTATCGAACGAGTTGGACGAAGGAAATTGATGTTCTTTGGTTCTACAGGCCAGACGCTGACAATGGTTCTTCTCGCAATCCTAGGCAGCATCAATAACTCTGCAGCTCGAGTTATTAGCGCGGTGCTGCTCTTCGTATTTAACTCCTTCTTTGCTGTTGGCTGGCTGGGTATGACCTGGTTATATGTGAGTAAAAGTCATAGAATCGCTTTTTTAAATTCATTGTAGGCGGATAACAGCCTGCGGAGATTGTTGGTCTTCGAATGAGAGGGCCTGCAAATGCCTTGTCAACTGTAAGGAGTTACCTCGACAATTGAGACCAATCCCTGACTTGTATTTGTTCTCACAGGCAAGCAACTGGACCTTCAATTTTCTGGTAGTCATGATTACAGGGCCTTCATTTGAAAATATATCTTGGGGAACGTACATAGGTAAAGACTACTCTTCAAATTATTTTTAACCCTTTACCCAATTTGTATGTATATAGTATTTGCGGGGTTGAACGCAATTATCATTCCAGCCGTCTATTTATTCTTCCCAGGTAAGTCTCTGGATCCTTGTTTGCGCAGATAGTAGATGACGTGTCCGATTATTAGAAACTGCTGGAAGATCTTTAGAAGGTGCCCATTTTCTTATTTCTTCTGACACTTCGCTGACTCCTGAGTGCATTTCAGACATGGATGTGGTGTTTGCTCTCGCATACAATGAAGGAGTGTCTCCAGTAGCGGTTTCACTACGCAAAAATGTACCCTTGGCTGGATCTCCCGAAGCCGATAGAATATTAGGGTTTAGTTCGGATTCCAGCATAGACGGTCACGCACCGACCTTACGGCGAAAACATGGCGTGCAAGACACGGAGAAAGTCGTGTAGAAAAGCAAAACGTAGCCTAGCTAGCAATTATACGAAAAATAACAGAGTTCGATACTGGATGAGCTCAACCCGACTCGCAATCATTTGGAGTTGTGATTCTAGCATTACGAGCCCGTTCTCTTTCAATTGCTGCCATCGCATGTCTATATGCTGGGTCGGATCTTTCTAAAGGAATTTTTGGCTTTCCTATGGAGCCAAAACGATTTATGGGCCAGATTATCATACACATCCGAGATTCCACGAGCCCTAGGGGTACCTTTTGAAAGTTGGCTTAATATAACAGAGTTCTTTCGCGAGTTCAGTGACATACTGGTCCGTAAATATTGCTGTCGTCGCTGTTAAAGGTATCATCACCTAGTTGTCTTTTAGTACGAATACCTCTACAGTTATAGTAAGAATATACCTTCAACCCAGACTTGGCCTTTAGGAATCTTAACCTCTGCAACGGGGAATGGTGGGAGGGTTTTTACTGTGTCTCCTTCGACGGCACATATCCTCTTGACAAGGATGCGATCTGCGTCTTCCGGACATCTATATTGCATTCTAAGTTCAAACAATATAATAATAAAGAAATAATTTGAACCCACCGCAAAGTGACAATTTCACCTCGTTTATAAGGCTTGCCATAATAAACCGTGAAACGATCAAATAGAGCGATGTCTTTCCAAAGAGACGATTCAGGATTTAATGTTGGCTAGCTAGGACAGTTCCACGGTTCAGAAAGTGGCTGTACTTTTGCAGAGTTGCTCACCTGCATGCTCCTGCCTGATATCTGCTTAAGTTGGAAATAATCTTGGAATAGAACGATTCCAATTGGGATCCAATATAGCCATTTTTTTTGAGCACCCACTGAAGCCGCCCGAAAGTCATACCATGGACGCCTGAATAACAAAAACATGAGCGCAATTATCAATATCTGGTTTTCTTCCAGCGTTAATAGAAAGTCACGTGATCTTAGTCAGATTTCTACGTGACTAAAACTGTGACTGAAATTCATGTGCACGGTGAATTTACGCGACAACAAACCATAGCAACACGTTAATTTGCGTTGAAATCGCCAAACAAGACCACACGTTCAACATTGCCAAACTTTATAAAAGACAGTTGGTTTCATCGTTCATTACTAGCTCTGCGAACTATTATCTTACTGTACTTAAATGGCCACTCTCTCTTCTTCTCGCCTTGCATCCCCAGGGCCTACACCTAGCAAAAAGGTATGTTGATGTCTCATGTCTTTTGTTGACGCGTTTGATGTAGTATTCCTCTTTGTTTTTTCAAGGCTGCAGCAGCTCTTGCTGGGATCTCTCTCGACTCACCCACGAAGACTAAGAAGGCGTTTATCGGACTAATTGACGACGAGCGTTTACCTGAATCACCCAAGTCTCTGGTCGATGACGGTGAAGAGGTTGAGGATGAGCTTTCTCAAATGCGTCGCAGATTCGTAGGCGAGGTTGACCTACCTGAAAGTGAGGAACCTCTCCTCAAAGACTCAAAACGTCGCTTTGTCTTGTTCCCCATTCAATACCATGAGGTAAGGCTCTAATTTAATGATATTTGCCATTCAATTTTACATTATAATATAGATTTGGCAAATGTATAAGAAAGCGGAAGCTTCTTTCTGGACCGCGGAAGAGATGGATCTTTCAAAAGATGTGCATGACTGGAATAACCGCTTGAACGATAGCGAACGTCACTTCATATCTCACGTCCTCGCTTTTTTCGCGGCGTCTGATGGCATTGTCAACGAAAATTTGGTCGAACGCTTCTCAAACGAAGTTCAAGCAGCGGAAGCGCGCTGTTTCTATGGCTTCCAAATTATGATGGAAAACATTCATTCAGAAACCTATTCCTTACTCATCGACACCTATATTAAAGACTCAAAACAACGGGAATATCTCTTTGATGCAATCGAGACCATCCCTTGCATTAAGCGTAAGGCGGATTGGGCCCTCAAGTGGATTTCAGATCAGAAGTCTACGTTTGCCGAGCGCCTGGTCGCTTTCGCCGCTGTCGAGGGTATCTTTTTTTCAGGTTCATTCGCATCTATCTTCTGGATGAAGAAGCGTGGGCTGATGCCTGGCCTGACGTTCTCGAATGAACTCATCAGTCGGGATGAAGGAATGCACACTGATTTCGCGTGCTTGCTGTTTAGTCATCTCAAGCGCCGCCCCCATCCTGACACTGTCAGGACTATCATTACTCAGGCGGTTTCAATTGAGCAAGAGTTCTTGACTGGTAAGCAGTTTGTTGTATGTGGTCATTTAATCTCAAGCGCGACCTTCAGATGCTCTTCCTGTCAAGCTCATCGGCATGAATTCTACCTTGATGTGCCAGTACATTGAGTTTGTCGCTGACCGCCTGCTCGTATCGCTTGGAAATGATAAAGTTTATAACTCGACTAATCCTTTCGACTTCATGGACATGATCTCACTACAGGGCAAGACCAACTTTTTTGAAAAGCGGGTTTCGGATTACTCTAAAGCTGGGATAAATCATTCGACAACGCCCGACAACGGTGAATCGTCATCAAAATCCTTGTTCGTATTGTCTTTTCCACTGTCAAACCTTGCTGATGATCTTATCCAGTGTCCTTGATGAAGATTTCTAGTGGCTTTTTGCGTCATTGTAATAGTCTGTTTTATTTCATTTATCGAGCACAAATCTGCACTGTTTCCTTAGACTTATCGCAATGTATATTATAACAATTTGTAGTATTGGAGCTTATCAATAATTTATTAGTTTCCCAGTCATTTTTGATTACTTTGCCGAAGTTAAGATACCACGGTCCATTTAATTATCATGCTTGTTCTCACAGGAACTAGAATCTTCTGTCTTCCATTCACGCAGTACTCAACGGGGTCTTATCTGATCTCTGACTGTGATCCTGTCAATCACTCACTTACAATTGAATGGAAACACGGTACCTGGTCGTACTATCCGTATTATTCACATCTCAAACGTCCAATGCAAAATGCTTATTGGTCCTCATATGTAATCTTGTTATTCAAAAATGAAAGCAGCTCCCGACTACGAATTTATAAATGAAATTTTGAGCGATGCTGAAGGCTTGACCATGTGCATTATGCACACTTGCGCCTTTAATAAATACAAGGTACAAATCGGAGTGACCTGAAAATATCCGTAGGGATTCTCCAGCGTGCCATAGATGGATCGTACTTATGGCCTATTTTTTGATAACACGATAGAAGCAAAATAACTGATCAGAAAGTGGAGCGGGAAAGAAGTGGTTATTCTCTGCTCAGGTACGGAGGTGTGATGGCCTAAATTATTTGTTAATGTTGTCAAGATGCATGAGCGCTCTGATAAGATGAAGCTGACGGGCGGAATGCCAATCCGAGCGCTGAAAATAGCAAAGCTCAAGCTCAGTGGGTAGGGCCAGCATGAGGCCCTTCAACTTGAATATCCAACTTCAGTAATTTCGAGACGGCCTCTATGACGGCTGAGGCGGTTCATGGAATTTTGTGAGGCAGTGTACATGTGAAAATTTGTTCTTCGCTTCATTTAAACCTCGTAGGGGGAGGGGAACAAGGTAAGACTTGCCTTATGGAAGATCCTTCAAAAGCACGACACAATGAAATGCTGTGTTGAAATTGTCGGGGAAAAAGAACTTTACGGAGATGGTACGCCTGAGACCAATTTCTCCGATATTGAGAGGGAGCAATTGGCGGATCACAAAACACCCTAACGGCCATTCCATATGGCAGATGGCATACGGTTCCTGAAGTTAAGCATATGAGCAACTCAGACGTGGGACGATTCATTCCAAAGTGGCCTTAAATCTGGTATGATTGTGGGTTGTCTGCGTGTTAATAATATCAGACATTGAGCATGTGTCGTATAGAAGATGGTGCAAGACAGCCAGCTTCGCACCATATTTCTCCAGCTTTTATAAATCCTAAAATCCTGACATAGGTTTAAGTATAGAATAATAAACACAGACACAACGCACTCCGTTAAAACAAAGATCCCAGAGATGGTAACCCTTGCTAAACAGTTTCCTTGTTGAAGTTGATGGGCAGAATGACCTTGTTTGTCCATGATTTTGCTGTTAGTTAGAACTCTCATCACCGTCCGATATCAAATGATTTCGGCGTCTTCGTCACCTCCTATTATTACATTGCGCAAATAAATCGCCTTCATATATTCGATCTATTTTGACTCGTGATTATGGATCCTTTGGCTAAGTAATATTTCTCATTGCCGCGCGAAGTTAAAACTCAAGTACCTACCTCATAAGTGATGGCGCCAACGCAATTGGTTCTTAGGGGGTAGATTAAAGCAGGGACTGAAGTATAGATGTTAAACGACTATTATCTCCTTAGGGAACGACGGCTTGTTGCGGACTTGGCCTCCTAAACGATCATGATCAAGACAAAGATCAGCTGTGACTTACCGAGGACATTCTGGTGATCGGGCAAACGGCGCTCTAGTTCTTTGTCCTGTCAGAACTATTGATTACATGCCGTCCCTAGAACTCTCGTAATCCTTACGGATTTGACCCAGGGACAGATCGCTTGATGAGGCCAGCACCAATCCCAGGGTTGTGCGAAAACTTCGAGTAACCTCATTCCAGACTATTTAATTAGGCCTACCAGAAAGCTTACGGTGCTTCGACCGGGAATTTCAAAACTAGCCCATCTATCAGTCTTCCCCAGCCTGTGGCCTCTCTAATTTTCAATGAAGCCAGTATCTTTCTTGCGTTACACATGGAGAAGGAAGGAACACAAGACTAACACCGACTGCAAGAAGGAGACAATACAAATACGGAGAGATATCGAGAAAGATACCGAACTTGATACCTTACCCTCACCATACACCAGTCATACCACGTCCAATACACCTTCTCTTCCACTGCTTCCACCTTTCGACCTTAACTTTCCGCCTGAACAAAATAATTCTAGAGCTGATGATTCCAACGGCATTCACGCCGATCTGTCGCAAGAAGTTATTGAGGATGAGAAGTCATCAAGGAGTGACCAACCCTTGCGCACAGAAATTTTCTGGGATGCTTCAGAACCCCTCAGAAACTATGGCGTCGCCAATTATGGACTTCCACAAAACTCACGACACGGCCCCCCTCAGAATACTAGACATGGACCACCGAATATTAGCCTGGTGCATCCTGCGGTCCTGTCTTGCTTGCCACCCAGCCGCTCACTACAGCGTCCTCATCGTCCACCTAGGATCATAATTCACCCACCTGGTCATCGCCGGCCCACGAACATCGATGCTGTGGCCAACCCTCGGTCGCCACCTCGAGTCACGTTTGCATTGCCTACAGAGAGCAAAGTATCTCTGTCACCAAGGTCTGCGGTATTTTTAGGGAAAAATAAAACCCAATGCGAAAGCACATCAGACGCTGGCCACCCGACCGCTCCATTAGTAACGCACAACTCGCCATGTCACAGCCCCGTCAATCTTCAAAATCCCCTCGTAGTTAAAGAAGAAACAATAACGCCAAAAACAGTTCACGCTGTGCTAGATCTCTCGTCGCTGCCCAGGCAGCGCAGTTTATATCACTCGACCTCTTCCGCACCATATCTTCCGTATACTGAGACAAAGTCATTACCGGCGCTACCACCTATTGCTACCGGCAGATCGGACACACTTTCCTTGTTTCCACATCCTCCCCCGTTAGTGGTTCGGAAGAGAATCCCCAAACCACTCGTGTTGAAAGCCACTCCGTCCATAGCGCCGCTCCCGCCTTCTCCAAAGAATAATTCTGCTGGATTCAGCTCCGCCGATTCTACACCTGTGGCGACTCCCACAACTTCACGCCCGTCCTCTTCGCATTCTTCCAATCTTGTCCAACCTACCGCTCCCAAATACACATCCAACCGTTTTTTCAGCAATGTCCCACCGCCTTTCTACGATCCACCAACTACTCCCTTACCAACCCCTCCGTCATCTCCTAGCCTACGCACTCAGCTAACAGAGGGGGAGAGTGCGGAGAATGTTCGCGGGCTTCGAATTACCAAATCAACTTCTCAATTGCGGAATGACGTCTTAACACTTTCGGCGACACATAGGTTGACGTGCAGTGAGCCGTTATGTGAAGCGAGAAGAACACAATCTCGACCCGAAGTTAATAATACGCGTCAATACGCGTGCGACCCACACACAGTAAGTCGTTTCCTATTCCTCGCAGCCTTGTTTAACTAATAACTATAATAAAGGAATCAATTTTAACAGGTTTAGGTTCTTTAACACAGACTGAACCCCATGTGCAGTGGGGATATGCATTTTAAAATATATACTCATTTTATCGGTGCCCTACTTGTTGATAATTTTTTCTTTGTATCCATAAGTCTCCTAACGACTAACATAACCTCAGCCCCCCAAAGACGTGCAGGCGCAGAATATAACTTGTACATTAAGACCCGGATACGCTATTATAAAACAATTGCAATTACGTTTGATATTGTTAAAACACCTGTTCACAGCCAATATACGAGGAAAAATCAACCCTGTCAACTATTTTTCTTTCCTTCTTTCCGAGCCTTTCATTTGTGGTATTGACGGATTCGATTGCCTGTCCTCCAACAGGGACATTACAATATAGGCCACAAGTACGATATTGGCTGTGACTACAGCAGTAATTGCAGAGAACGTAGTGTTTCCTGGTGAGCATATTAGTAGAGCCCGGGGCATCAAATATTACGAACCTTCCCAAAAGTATCTCAGAGATGCGTAATATGAGGTTATAGGTACGAGTCCTAATGCAAGGCTGAATAGAATGAGCTTAATGAGTACGCCTCTATGTTGCATAGTTAAGTTCTATGAATATAAGGTAACACAAGTCCTTGCCTTGCGGATACATTCGTTTGTATAACTGAAATAGCTGCTTGCTCACTCATTTCGGTTTTGCTTCAAGTTCACTGTTCCTTACATTGTGACGTCACATACAGTTTTTAGAGTCAGTGCTGTTACTGTCACTACCTTTGCTTCGATCCACTGCCCTGAGCCGTTGAGCCCCCCATGGAGAAGAGCGAGCTCCATCCAAGCGAAAATAAAAGAAAGCTATTTCCTATATTAGATGTCAAGGATAACTCAAAAATTCCTCCGGAGTCGCGTCCGAATTATTCGTGGCAGTCTTGGGTTAAGTGGGATGTAGAAGCTTCTGAGTGGGACGTGTTATGGGTGTCTACTGCCGTTAAACTCCTCCTATTTCCGTCGTAGTAAGTACGAAGTAAGCGGCACTTTACTATCTAAATGTGTTGCAGTCGTTCCACAGATTTTGAAGTTCATAGAAATTGGCTTGCAATCACCTACTCCCTTCCTATATCCAAGTGGTACTATGATGTAAGCTTTACTTGACCAACGGGCATGGCTTCAACCACTCAACTTGGATCTTTTAGACGACTTCTGAATGGAGTGAGATCTCATATGTTAGTCAAATATGGAAGTATTGATTCATCCTAGCACTTGATTATCCACCTTTCTTTGCCTACTTTGAGAAAATTCTCTCCATCTTCGCGTCGTTTATTGACCCCAACATAGTTGATCTTAATAACCTCAATTACGACTCGTGGTCAGTGATTGCATACCAGCGTTCAACTGTTATCCTCACAGAGTTAGTTCTCGGAACTGCTCTTCTTAAGTATGCGTTCAAATCGCACCATGTCCTGTATACCTCACTTTGCTTCTTAGGTTTACCCGAGGAGCCGTAGATCCCTCTACTCAGCGTATCATTTCGGCATCTTTGTTACTCCATCCTGGCTTTCTCATTGTTGACCATATTCACTTCCAATATAACGGGTTTATGTTTGGGATACTCTTGTGGTCGATATTGATGGCCCGAAACGTATGTAACAAGAATCAATAAATTATTGGCTGATCACCGGGTTTGTAGGGTAATAAACTTGCGAGCGGAATTTTATTTGCTATACTGCTCAACTTCAAACATATCTATATGTATTTAGCAGTAAGTGGCAACGATATGCAACTCTCAGAATCTGACGTGTTAATTATGTATAGCCTGCATACTTCATTTATCTCCTCCGTGCCTTTTGCCTATCACCTTCATATCAAGTACAAATCAAAAACTTCCTTTCTTTGGCGAACGCGGTTATAGCAGTATTTGTGGTATCCTTAGGCCCATTTATTTTGATGGGCCAGATACCGCAAGTCTTCTCTCGACTCTTCCCATTCACCCGAGGTTTAAACCATGCCTATTGGGCTCCGAACTTTTGGGCACTAGTCACCGCAACTGATCGTGTACTGTTACGATGTGCGGACTTAATTTATTGGTGCAGAGTAGTACAACTCATTTATCAACTTAGATGTCACACACACAGGTGCAGATATCGCAATAAACCTTTCGGGTGTTACATCAACCTCTCGTGGATTGGTTGGCGACACCGTGTTCGCCGTCCTACCAAACATTAAGCCGATACACACTTTCATAATTACACTTGCATGGCAATCTGTTAGCTTTTCAAGCTTATACTCGTGTCATTATTGACGGCTTTCCAGATTTGGCTGATTAGGCTTTGGCGTACTCCAACGTATAAGTCATTTCTGACCGCGTTAACACTCTGCGGATGGACTTCATTCTTATTTGGATGGCATGTTCATGAGAAAGCGGTTTTATTGGTCTTGATACCGCTCAGGTGAATGAAGGTCCTCTTGTCCTAAGAACTGTTTCGAATTCAACTTATATACTTGCAGCTTACTAGCTGCTGAAAGGCAGGCATATTTCCGAACTTTCGTTATTGCAAGTGTTGCCGGTGTATTTTCACTTTTCCCTCTTATCTTTACTCCGGGAGGTGGGTGTTCTTTCTCATATCACGAGGCTAGCAAGTTGAAAACGAAATATCAGAATCAATCGTGAAGGTCATCTACTCGACTCTTTGGATCGTTCTCGTTTACATTCCTCTCAGCCGTCGCGTTTATGAGTGAGCACCCTTCCACAACCGCTCAAATTCCACTCATTTTTCTTTTCTTTTCCCCCTCCTAGATATCCAACCTCTATCTACCTGGTTGTCCTAGATGGCTTAGAAAAGCTATATTTGGCCGGTTTCCCGTTCCTTCTCTTATTTATCAACATGCTCCCTGTCTGGAGCCGTCCGAGTGCGCTGCCGAATAATACCATCCCGGTAGATTCAAGCTTGGCCACCGATGGCTTCTCTTGTTCCGAGCCTGCGTCAAATAACACAGGGCCAGGCCCGCGCGAATCTGCAGGGGCCGTGATGGAATTTTTGCCGTTGATGGCGACTAGCGTCTACTGTGCCATAGGTTTGGTGTGGGGATTCTTTCGGCTGATGTTTGTGTATCTTAATGAAGATAAGACATACCAAGGGCAGCTCAGTGAAATTCGGTAGACATGAGATCTCGAGATACATTGCATTGCATTCCACGGATGATACAATCAGGATGAGATGACATGCAAGACGGGTGAGATCTAACTCTACTTTTTTGATATATGAACGACTGCAGTAATCAAGGATGAGAAGAGTAGGCTTTAGAAAGGGGAAGAACACTGACCATCTTCATCTTCTAAAATGTGGTCCAAGCCCACCTTTTGCCCGCGTGAGTGTTTCGCACTGGCACCCCAGACGACAGCGCTGGTAGAAAGGTAAGTTGCCGAGACAGGTATAGAAACTATTTTAGGCAACTCACTATTTCATTTGTTTGGCAATCTCTTTATGAATGGAACTACAGAAATCTTCCACACTGCATCGCCCACGTCGTAGGACGACGGGAGAAGAGTAATCTGGTGCCAGACCTCGGGGCTTTGTGTAGACGCGAACTAAGTTTAGGGTTTCCCACATCTTTTCTATTAGTTCGTCGATGTTTAGCCAATCACGGGAGGATATCGGAACGGAATTTGGGATTTTGTATCTATTTGGGTTGGGGTAAGCGGGAATTACGGCTGAAGCAAAGGACTTACAAGAGATCAAGCTCCTCTATGGAAATTGCATCAATCTGCAAGCAGAAATTTTATATTGAGAGATAAGATACCGGTAAATATGCCAAACCTTATTCAAAACCTGTTTTTCTGCGTTATTTATCTAAATAAAAGGTGAAATAGTAACAACCTACATATAACGCAGGAATATAAACTCTAAAAATTTGATTGATGCATGTAGGGACAACAATAAAGAAAGGCATACCTATTTCCTTCAATAACATCAACCAAATCGTCCGCTGTGGCTCCAGGCTCTCGAATAGCAATATCAGCATTATTGATTTTGTATTCGCTCATAATGGCTTTGATTTCATCGTGGTCCATGTTCGTAAGAGGGACTGTGTTCGTAATCGCAATTCCGCCCTTCTCTTTTCTTCGTACCAAGATGGAAGGGGGCCGTTTGTTCAACCTAATACCAAAACCTTCTAATTCGGACTCTATAATAGCCTTGTCCCCCAGAGGTTTGAGGACATCCAGAATGATGAATATAAGATTACAAGTGCGAGCAACTAAGAAAAGTGCGTTAGTTGTGGTTTGTGCTTCAATAGCTGGAAGTACATACCGGCGATAACTTGTGAATTCAAGACGGGTCACGATTGTGGTTATAGAGATAAGGATGTAAATTTCCACACCTTGACGACCTCGACCACGTCCATCATTTGCTCCCTCGATGATGCCAGCTGTTGAATATAATCAATATACAGATAGTGTTAGCGTGCATGCAATAACGTACGGAGGTCGAGAATCTGAATGGGTGCACCATGTACTTTCACCGTACCTGGAACCGTCGTCAGCGTTGTGAAGTCAATCGCTGAGACTTCGGAGTGTGTTCCAGTCAGTTTCGACATGAGTGTTGACTGGACGTAGGTATGAGTTTTGAGATTTTAGAATTTGGAATGATGGGTACCTTTCCTACTGACGGGAAGCCAACAAAGCCAACTGACGCAATTCCTGTTCTAAGCCAATATCAGCCTTGCAGTATGTCGAGATATGTTCACGTTACCTCGCTACATCAAATCCTAAACCGGCACCTCCGCCGCCACTACTTGTGCTGGGATTGATGAGCTCCCGTCGAAGCTTTGCAATCTTTGCCTTGAGCTGGCCAAGATGATAGCTTGTGGCCTTATTTTTTTGTGCTTTATGAAGTGTGAGATTAGATAGTGCAGATTGATAAAAACTTACTTTTAGCCTTTGGTAATAGAATACGACGTGAGCCATAATTAAGAATATAAAATGAATGATCGGAACCATCTCATCTTCGATTTCCTATGTCGGGTGAGAAAGGACATCGCAAGAACAAAGGGGTATTGACAAACCTTTATTTTTTGAACAGTGGTCATTGTGATGAAGTGTGATCGGAGAATGCCGAGAGAATGGGATTTTCAATAATGAGTGGCTAACAAACATAAGCAAAGTGCTGTTGTGAAGCGGACTGAGCGCTTTCTCGTTCCCTGTCGTCTACACAATCTTTCAAGTGTCCGTCCGTCCTGGGCTAACCTCTCACTTTACGCTCTTTCACCTTGCATTCTTTGGCGAAAAACGGCTCATGCCACTGGCTGGTCGCATCTAATATCTAATATCCTCCATTCAACTCCGCAACTTCCCCTTGTCAACCGTCTTCGCAGTCTCTAGTCATGTGTAGTGGTCCAAAATGGAAAAGGGAGGTTGTGCCAGACCATAAAGTATGTGTTACCCCTTTAGCGCTCATCCTTTGAGCTGATATTCGTTTCTCAGTTCGATTTTATTGATACGCGTGAGTTCACAGACAACGGGTTTTTCATGCGCATGAAGTATGTATAGCAGCATTCTTTCGGGATTGTACTAAAGCAATCGCCCAGGTACCTTTGGGTCTACATCATTGTTCTAAAATCCTTTCTTGTGTATATCTCTGATATCTTTTCCGCCATAACCATGTTGTCTACAAAGACGTGGTCAAACGAAATCTTCAACAAGTGCAAGGACATCAATGGTTGTTTCTTCATTCCCTTCAATACTGGAAAGTGGCTGTTTGTTGGCTGCATCATCTTTTCCTTCCTCCTTGTATGTTGTCATCACATCCTACGGAAAACCAATTTCACATATAATCTAGCTTGCATATGAATCACGCAAGGCCAAGAAAATCATCGCCGGTCGGGATATTTCTATGGCCTTCACCAATGTTATGGCAAACAACTATTATTCACTTCGTGAGTGGGAGCTTGTCGCCATCGCGCCCTGCTGACGCATCAGCAGGCTCCTACGATCATTTTTGCTTTTTTGATCATATAAGCAATTCAACTAAGTTGAGTGATGACTTTGCCTTCTTCGTGTTCTTTGTATTCAAGAGTCAGTGGTTTCTCAATATCCGTGGGTGTATTGATTTAGAATTGGTTTAGGTTGGAAACGACTTCTGTTGGCTGACGGACCGCGTCAAACAATCAATGGACTTACATTGTATGCAGTGTGGTTATCACGGAAAGACGAACCGGGTCCATGGTATGATGTCTCGAAGTACTTTGCCGGTAACAGTCTGTCAACCTCAGCTTTGACTGTCTCCTCCTTTTTTACTGTTGTTATTTTTTGTGGATCCATGTTACTTCTTATTGTGGCTGGTATCTGTTATGTTCCATTGCTTTGCCATATTCGAGGTAACCTCAAGGTCAGCGCCTCAATTTTCTTAAAGCGGCTGTGTTCTAGTTCTGACCTGTCCATTCAGGAATACTGCTGTCATAAAGTGGACAAGGTGAGCCGGACACATAAATTTATCTATCAAATACTGACATGTCACATAACAGCGTATTGGTGATGTGATCAAACGCAGACAGAAGCAGCGACTGGTCGACGCCGCCAAGCAAGCTCAGAAGGAAGCTACTGGAGACTACTCTCATCTGAAGAACAAAAAAGGCGAACTTATTGCTCAACCACTGCCCCAACCGACTCTTCCTAACCTTTCCGTGGATGACGACGACGATTCATCTTTTATTACACGAGTTGCCCCAAGCACCTATACCAAGGATTCCTATCAATACCAAGTCGAAGACTATCCACCCATGCCTGCATACAGTCCATATCCAACGCATCAAGTGCCCGGTTCTTATGCACACTTCAATCCATCCACAACAACTTTTGCACATGAAGATCCTAACTATCAACATTCACACATGTACGACGAAGAAAATGAGAGCACCGCACGTCTTACAGCTTCTGCAGCACCATTTGCACAGACACCCATGGAGCATCCAGCGCCAAATTCTTTTTTGCCATCTCGAAATATCGGAAACAACTATGATGTTCACGATGTTTACTATGGTCGCGCGGGACCTGCCGCCCAGCCTGCTGCATCCAGACGCTCACCCCCAGCATCCATTTCGGGGGGATTAGCTTATGACGATGATGACAGCCCAGATTATACTTCGCATACTTCACAGCAGTACTCTCAGAGTGCTTACCCCGACTCACGTCCTGTCCAACCTTCAATTGACCGTTATGGTGGTTACCCAAATCGGCCCAACGCTCGGTATGATGAAGAAAGTGGGCGTTATGGGGGTGGACATTCTCGTGCAGTGTAGAATATCTTACCTATTCATATTTAAACTTGCAGAGTTTTTCTTTTCTTATTCGCTCGTTCTCAGTACACCGTTGGGTATTAATGTATAACGATAATCAATCATCATCCCTTGAAGGTTATCATCAGCAATGCGTTAGGTTGTATCGTTGGCACTAATAAGTTAGAGATGCAAAGTAGGTCTTGCGACCTATATGCAAACATCAAGCGAATAGGATACAGAGCATCTAACTTAGTTTCTCCCAAATAATTATCCCGATAAGGAGAACAAGAACTACAATGATGCCACCTGTCACAGCACGTTGTTGGTACATCCTATACATATCAAAGTCAGATGAATCTGCGTCATAAATTCACTACCCAAGAGGTAATGAGTTAATGCATAGACTTGCCGTCGAATCATTTTCTTTAGCGTGCCTGATGCACGATCAATGGCCAAATCCGCCCGCTGTAACTAAAGCAGATAGGTCGTTACAAGGAGAACGACAATATCATCAAGAAACATACAGTATTTCTTGAGTTCTCTATTTGTTCTCGCTGTGATCGCAGGTTCATCAGAATGCCTGCGCCCTGGTCTTCCGTCTCTAAAGCAATCCTGTGCGACTCCTGTAGCCGCTTTGTGCCATCTTCGAGAAGTGTCGTGCCAGCCAGAAGACGTGACCTATCGTTCGACGGCCCATAGGGGTCATCCGAACTATACGCACCTGGCTGTGGTGAAGACGACAACAGATCCGAACGCGCCATCTGACTTCGCACGTCGCTCGCCATTTTCTTGTACTTGGACAGATCCATCTTGGCAGCTCGTAGGCGGGTGGTGTAGTGCGCTCGCACGGATTGGGGAATACCCTGGATTTCAATTTCCATTTGTGCGACCTGTTGAGCGCGGATGGGTTCATGAATATAGTTAAATGAATGGTGGAAAGTTATTACCATTTCATCCGCCTCGTCCAGTTCCATCTCTACCCGTCTGAATCCAGCCTTACGCTGTTCTAAGCATTAAAGATTACTTAGGACAGGTAATTGTGAAGTGGGGTGGTATTTTACGTACCGCCCTGGTCATCCTTCCCCGAATTCTCGAGCTTCTCCCGAATGGTTTCGATGAATTGTTTGAAGTCCTGCTCGTAAGAGTCAAACAAGGCAGTTGGTGAGGTATCCATTGGTATATTGGACGTAAAGGTCGTAAAAGTGCACCTGGGATACGATACTGCGCAAAGGACTATGGTGAGTTCAATGCCGACGCTGGGTGGCAGTGCATCTTGGTCAATGATCGTACCTCGACCCAATGCAGTCAAATCATTTGTCTCCTTCCACCATGTCCACTGCAGCGTAAGTCGTTACTTTAGTACAGCAAGTAAATAATTGACCGTAGAAAGGAAGGGTCTCGCTGTATCTTGATCCCCAGATACGGGACTGGGTGTTGTTTCCCATCACCCTGGTCATGGTACGTGTATTTAACTTTTGACTAATTTTTTTACTTCCTTGTTGTGCACAGATTCTTGTAGGGATCCTACGGCACTACGTGGTGTTACTTCTGCAGTCAACTCCCAAAAAATTGCCCCGTGCAGCTATTCGCGAACAGTGCGTGCCCTACGTAGTTCCAATTTGCTATTGACACATAATCAGACGAGCTTTGGCGCGTTCACAAATTTTGCGTGCTACTTCTGCATTTTCCCCAATACCCCCTCCTTTCTACACCTCTATCTCACGACACTTGCTAGAAGCATTCGAAAAGGGGATGTACCTGAAAGATGGACCTACCAAGGGCGATGCACCAAAAGCTGGCCCAAACCCTCTGACAGATCCAGCTGCTATGGATGGGATGATGTCTGGCATGAAGACACAAATGGTTATGATGGTACCGCAAATGATCATTATGGGCTGGATCAACTTCTTCTTCCAAGGCTTTGTACTAAGTACGTTCATTTTCCTTTTCTCAGTTAGAAACTAAGTTAGTATCATTAGTTAAACTTCCGTTCCCTCTCACTTTGGGTTTCAAGTCGATGCTACAGCGCGGCATAGAAACTCCGGACATGGATGTACGATGGGTCTCTTCGCTTTCCTGGTATTTCCTCAACTTCTTTGGGCTGAATGGACTCTACCGTCTCATCCTTGGCGGCGATAATGGTGAGCTTGACTGTCTTCAAATTTATTCGGATGAACTAACGTTTCGAAGCCGCTGATTCTTCTCGTGATATGACTGCATCTCCGTTTGCGGCTGCAGCTGCACCTGCCGGGCCCCAAGACTTTAATAAATTATTCAAAACAGAAAAGGACAACCTCGAATTTGCAGAGGGTCTATACTCCTGGGTTGGCAATGATGTAGAAGACAAAGTGCTTCGGAAATATGGTAAACTGCCCCCGGCTTGATAGATACAAAGCATTGAATTGCTACATAATATATAATGTGATAACGAGCCTCGTCTTCTGTTGGAATGGACGCATATTTCTTTGAAACTTGCCAACAATTAAATATGCCAATTTGATTAACAGTGGCGGGAATTGATTAAATAAGACAAAGGATGCGTTAACGTATACGCTTTGAGCTGATAAGCATCACAATTGTGCTTCCAGGAGAACAGAACTCACGGTGACCACAATAGGGGCGCTCTGGAAGTAGTATACTACACCAAACCGTCGTACAATGACAAAGCCTAGCAAGCGCTGTAAAAATCTCTCTCAAGGATCTAATTACGCAGATTCTCACCTGGACAATCGTTGGGTCTTGTTTACTACCCTCTACAAACTCCTCGTACGTGAGCTTGGCATCCTTGTCTCTATCCATGTTCCTAAAAATTTTATCTACCCGCTGGATTCGCGATAAGCGCCCAAGTCTGCTTCCGCGAGGAGATAGGCGCCTACCTTCTCTGGAGTGTCTTCATCCGCCGGAAGTTTCACCATTTGACCTGTCATCTTGTAGATTGACTGCACGATTTGAAGCATCTCATCGTAGGTTATGGTACCATCCTTGTCAATGTCGTAAAGTTGGAATGCCCCTGGAGTGTGCCAGACAAGTTGAACATTATTACAGCCGTGGTCAATCCTGTCAGAACCGACGTACATTTGAGCTTCTCGTCTAATCGCCCCCTGCTTGTGACGCTGAGGGCACAGATAAACTCCTTGAAATCAATAGTGCCGTTCTTATTTTCATCGAAGACATTAAACACATAATCTGCGAACTCGTTTGGATCGCCGAACGGAAAGAATTGTTTGTATATCCGGCTGAACTCAGCCTTGTCAAGATGACCAGACGGGCAATCTTTACGGAAGCCTTTGTACCTAGATACTATGAGCGAAGTAATCTGTTGAACGGATTGATGAAGGTATACCATTGCTGAAGCTCCTTCTTGTCGACTAAAGAAAGGTGTAAATACACTGATACGAACGAACGGAAGAGCTCGCGGTAATACGTACAATATGTATTCTTCTGGAGATCTGTAAGCTGCTCCGACGACAATTTACTTTGAGATTTGCCCATGGCGGTAGAAAGGAAAAGATGGAAGCACAGCCGCGAGCTGACTGAAGGGTGGGTGTTTGGATTGAGCGCTTTTTTCTTTCTTTGCAGTTAAGCTTGGGGTAAGAGGATCATATATATGGAGTGAAAGGGCTGTAGAGCACTACAATGTATGTACTACCTGTTGAACTGATCAGATTAGCTGTGATCTCCTAACATACCCTGATTCGAGCATATCTCCGCAAGCGCCCACTTGTTTCCGGCTTAAATACACACTATTCGCAACACATCTAACAGGATCAAATGTATAGATATCCTGGGACTTGCAGCGTGTTAACATGAGGGCCCAATAATTCGCTTGTAGATGCTTATGGCTTTACTCGCAGTCTCTGGCTCTCCTCAAATCGTTTGTCAAAGTCATCTTAACCGACCCATCAGCTACACAGCCAGGAAACCACATGCCAGTCATGCCTTCTGCGTAAAGTTCTTTCTCAAGTACAAATACATCGACACTCTCCCTTTTCGGATTCTCCGCTCCCTCACATTTAAAGTGAGCGCCATTTACTGACTCTTACAGCACACTTCCTTGGCCTTTTTCCAATCACCATGTGCTATCCATACGACCAGGATGACAAGACTGTACGTCTTTGTCCAATGTGTCAGGTCTTCCCACATCCAAGGTCTGTCCTGCTGTTCGTTACTATAAGCGCCCATTGGGGCTAACACCTGTAGGTGTCCACATTCTCAAGATATATGTCGAAACAGGGCCCTTCACCCACGCACCGATGTCTCGTTCTTAAAGAATGCAGAAGGTAACAAGTCAATCCCTTCGTGGTGCACCACGTCCTGACTTGGGTTCGTTCCATTCGTTCCGTAGTGGAAACGTTTAATGGGTGTGGCTATTGCAAGGTACATCTCACCCCAATCCAGCTGTTTGGGGCCTATCACTGACACATCTACATGATGATTCAGTGGGCCCGCACAAATCCTACTCCAACCAAAGCTGGCATGAATAACCCAGGGTGGCCTGGTTGCTGTCGGCCACCAGCATCAAAGGAATATCGCCTGATCCCTGCGGCCGACTGGAGATCTGTTAGCATTGTCCACAAAATACCTATGCCGCAAGATATCAAGGCTATTTTAGATGCTTCACTTAGAGGAAGCCCTGTCCCTTCACTCGCTAGCCCCACTGGGCGAAGAGAAAGCAGCGGAAAGCCTGCGATGCCTTCCTTTGAGCGCAAGAACAGTAATCCAAGTCCTACCACAAGATCATCTAGTCTATCAGGAAAGAATGCAAATCTAGTTATAACTGGGAAAGGCCGGCAATCTGGAAGTCCGCAACAGATACATTCACCACTTGTGGATATTCAATCAAGGAACTCTGGTGGGAATGCCATCTCTTCGTCGGTTCCGACCACATCATCAATGGAACAGCATCTTAGTACCAAACGCCAACTGATGGCCAATCCTGACAAACGCAACGATGGAGTTCATTCCACCCACTCTTCCCCAAGCCGCAAGCATGTGGACCTGGAAAGCGCAAACATAGTCACTCCTCGACGTGTCTCAAGCGTACGAAGACCTACTGCCAGTCCCACGACGACGTCGGCCTCCGTATCAATATCGAACATCATCGACAATCGCTTGAGTGATGTACAGAGTTCTGTGCGACGTCGAGCATCCCTTTCCAATCCTCATTCACCAACGCCACCTTCAGTACCGCCACCAGCCTCCCGTGCCTCTTTGCGGCCATTATCTTTCGTAGTACCTCGGGTTGCGTCAAAAGAAGACGAACCTCCATCTAGTGCGTCTAGTAGTAGTGGAAGTAGTGATGGGCTCGGATCTATGACAGATAGTACTGTAACTTCCGACGGGGGTTTTACAGATTATTTGTCAGATGAATCCGAGGCGGAGCTGCAAAGGCAAGCTGAGGCAAGAGCAGCTGTTGTCGCTCAGAACCAGGCAGAAGAACTTGAGTTCAAAGCTGCTCGCCAGCAGCTTGCTCACGTTGACTTACGCCCACCCAAGTCGTGGAACCCCACCAACATAGTAAACAATGGTTCCCGACTGCCCGTTGCCTCCGTGGCTGTTTGTACACCCTCGCGAGTTGGTGTGATTTCTAATCCCCTTCCATCTTCAAGTCCTATAGCACTCGCAGGACAGACAAGAAGATGAGGTTAGAGTTGTGGACCGGACAGTAAATGTATCCGTATTGATAGCCCTTAGGAGTATTGTCTAAATTGTGTAGCCATCCAAAATGACTTTTGTGTGTGTTTTTTTTTCGCAGCATGTCGGGTCACCCATGAGTCCCGTGCACTGGGTAACGTTGCGTCAACTGAACCTTATTTGGACAAGTCTTGCTATTAGCTTTCCTCCAACCACTGAGGTCCTCCGTCCTTCATGAATCTTGCAAGACATTCTATCACTTCTACTAATCCAGTTCACATATTTGACGCACGCTTTGATCCAGAGTGCAAGATTTTCACGGCTACAACGCCAGCTGGTTTCGCTGTTTATCGCGCACGACCACTGAAGCTAATTAGGAAACGCGGTATCATCTGGTCTCTCCACGATCAGGGGATCATGTTCTGACATGGCCATTAGAGTTGACCGGAGGAACATTAGCTGTCGCTCTTCCTCTCCATACAACAAATATAATCTTCCTTTTAGGTGGTGGCCGAAGTCCACTTTATCCGCCGAATAAGGTAATCGTATGGGATGACGCTCTTTGCAAAGAATTAGCAGAGCTTGAATTTAGAGAGAAAGTCAGGGGTCTTGCTTGTAGGCGAGGATGGCTTGCTGTTGCTTTACGACGAAGAGTGGTGCTCTTTGAAGTGGGTGAACAAGTCGCAAGGCACGCAGAATGGGACACTTGCGACAACCCTCAAGGTAGGTAAATTCACTTCTGTTATGTTTCGCTGCCTTCGAACTCTGAAAAGATATCCCCATTATCAGGTCTTCTTGCGATTGCCACTGCTCCTCATGCAACACTGCTTGCAATCGCTGGACGTCAAATGGGTCATGTTCAACTTATTCACCTACCACCTTGTCCACCACCGATTTCTAGAGGACCGCCTTCCGCAACACCACCTTCGAAACCACCACCACCCCCTAGCAAACATCCAGTGTCTATAATTGCGGCACATACAACAGCACTTACTACTTTGTCTTTGCCTCCGTCAGGGCGCCTACTTGCAACCACTTCAACTCGGGGCACTCTGGTAAGAGTGTGGGATGCCTTGACCGGGAAACTCGTTCGAGAGTTTAGGAGGGGTACTGATAAAGCCGAAATCTATGGAGTTGCATTTCGGCCTGATGAACGCGAGCTCTGCGTATGGAGCGATAAAGGAACAGTACATGTCTTTACTCTTGGAGTGTCCGGGGCATCGTACGTATTAATTTTAACAACTTCAGCCAAGCCCTAAAGCCTGCCAATTAATTACACAGGAATCGACAGTCGACTTTCTCTCCATTAGCCCCATTCCTTCCTCTACCGAAATATTTTGAGTCTGAATGGTCTTATGCACAATACAGGATCCCGGTACAATCGTCACATATATCCATATCTTCCACATCGCGCTCAGCAACGGCAGACGCACATGATGAAGAAAGATGCGTTGTTGGGTGGGTCAACGTCTCCGATGATGACCCAGATCATTCCCCTATCCCGGAATATCAACTTATTGCCCTTACATACACAGGCGGATGGTATCGGTTGTCGTTGCCAAGTACAGGAAACGCATCGACTATCTCATCTAAAGGACACATACCTGGATCACCATCGAATATCAATATTTCGTCACCGTTGCAACCCAGAACCTCCACCGGGTCGTCAATAGGTGGTAGAACAGACAAAGGAAAGGAAAGGGAACGAGATAAGGATAAGAAAGAAAGTCGAAAGTGTGTATTACAAGAATTTAGGCGATTCGGCAGATGGGATGGATGGGGTTAATAAGTTTCACAGGGTAACTATCAGACCAAGTTTTTCCACATTATCACTTGCACTATTGTTTCCACATGCATCAGCTCTATCTCTTTGTATCCAGTATAATGGCAATTTCGTGGTGTTGTGTGACAACCTGCAATACGGGTGACACTGCGTGTTTGTGCGTGACTCTACAAGTAGTACCAGACTTGATGGAGAACCCTCACGCAGAACGACAAGCGATTCTCCTGGAACGCATCTTAAAAAACACTGTATGTAGATTCCTGATAAATCCCTAGGACGTGGCCGCTGACAGTGAGTTGACCAGTCTAAATGCACTGAAATGATTCTTGAACTAAATCATTGTATGGAAGTGAGTCTTGGGTGTGTCGCTGATACTTGTCTGCATCCCATAATAATGCGCCTTGCCTTATCAGGAGATTTTACGCGCCAACGCCTCCGTAAAGACTGCCGCCGATTTAGCCACCAAATACCGCAAAAATGTTCAATACAATCTGGAAGCGACAAAAGGCAGCTGAAGAGTTTCAGGTGTGCTTGTATTAATTAGTGGGGCACTATGTAATTTATGATAATAATACTCTCAAATTCCTTTTAAACCGCAACCATAAATCACAACAAACAAATCAGATATAGTTGTTGTTCCTAACGTTATGTACTAGCAGCACAACCATGAGTACTTCTAAGTCAATTGGTTCGCCAGGAGGGTATTCGGCATCCACGTGTGGTTACTGTAGCCTGCCGGGGACAAGGAGCAGTGATGCAACGAGTTGGCATTCTGCAACGCTAAATGCAGAGGCTCTCACTTGTAACGTGTGTTGATCCACCAATCTCCATCGTAAGGTTTTATAGAGGTCTAACATGGAGAGTACTAGGTATATCAAAAGATGATTGATCGCGGCTGGCGACGCTCAGGTAAAGGGCGTGCTGATTTTATAACAATACTAAAATTTATATTATTTAGGTGGTTATTGTTACAAGCCGAACTTGCGTTTATCTTGTTGCCCACAATATACAATAAAGTAAGCCCCGTCAATATGTAGCTATTGGGAGATAATCCAGCTCAACAATTGACAGATTGAACGCCCTTGCTTTCAAACCTTCTAGAAGTCAGCGGAAATTGATTAATCGGTACGTATAAACTAATAGGGTTGAGTGACCAACTGACTGGCTGAAGATGGAATCGCTTTATTCTACAAGGTGACGAATCGGATGCCATGCAAGTGGATGGTCCAAGGCACTGCTCTCAGCTGGCGAAATAGCCCATTAAATAACATATTTGCAGGACTAAACCTTTCAGCTCGCCGAAATCTGCGCCCATTTATTCCTTGACTGCTGCAATTCACACAGCCGAGTATTCTTTTCACCCGGAAGTGCATTTTGCCCACAAATTCGAGGTTGCAAACACTTCCAAAGCAGCATGAAATATTGACATTGACATTCTATATAGATAAAACTCGAACCCTCGTCTTTCTCTCTTGAGAAATTTGCATTATACCAGAAATACCAGACTGAAATTCACCACGACCTCAGAGCGGATCCAGAGGCATTTCGGAGATTCCTTGTATACTCGCCGCTCCTAGTAAGCTGCTGGGCATTAACTGCCTCTTTCACAACAAATTGAACGTGGACAGTCTGAAAGGATACCATATTCTTCCAATCCACCAAGCCACCTCCCTATCGCTTATGGCTCATATCACCAACTTTATTATTTGGACGACCAATTAATTGCATTGAGTGTCATTGATATTTTACCGACTTGCGTTTCCAGCGTATATTTTATGTATGACAAGACCTGGGAACGGTTTTCTTTGGGAAAAGTAAGACGTTACTGTTTCCTTTGAATGCGATCACAATTTTGCTTTTTTACAGTTGAGTGCTTTGCAAGAGGCATCTCTTGCACGCGAGATGCAAGAAGCGGGAGCGCCCGATATGTCATTCTTATATATGGGTACGTGCGCCTGATATAAAAGCTGCTAAACATGTAGCTGAACCGATGCTGAAAAAGGTTATTATATATATACCTGTCCAAAGATGAAGTACAAGGGCGATTATTCTCCGTCGTACTTGGCTGACCCGGTAAGACCTCAGTAGTTAGGCTCCAATCGTCGCTAAAGAACATTGCTAGGAGACAAACGAGTGGTACCCCCTAGAAATGTGTATTCCAATGTTGGAACAAAACAGATATGCATGCTTTTCCGATCCATCCCATTCTCTACGGGGGAAAGTTACTGCCGATCAACCCTTAGGTATGTGCGTTAACATTCTAAAACACCTATTGCTTAAACGTATAAGAAATATACATTCCGGAACTAGACTCAGATGACTTGGATGACATCTATGTCACATATCATTCACGCCATGGAGCAATTGAAGTTCCTATACAGGTATTTACCAGCAGTGCTGAAAGTTCCGAAGTGTTCTCAAAGTCTAACAGGAGTCACCGCATTGGGATTATAAACTAATTCGTGAGGAGTTGGAATTATTTATCTATGGGCTCGGAGTAGAACTCGCAAAGGAAATTAAATTCAGCTTGTAGTAGAGATATTATCAACTATTCCTAGCTTGGAAGTATGTACCTGGACCAGCTTTTTTCTCCTTTTTGAATCAAATTCATGTAGTATCTACTCTGAGTACTCCTCGCTGCCCTGTCAACGAGTTGCCCCCGTAGTCCAATCCGTCCTAGAATGGGTTTTGAGGCCACACTTGATTCCGAAGTGAGTAATATCTATGTACCCAACTGATGAGTATTTGTACTAAATTTTATGCGATGATGATTGGTCACTCGTGTGATGGTATTTTTTATAACTTTCAACTTCGTTCAATTTTCAAACGCAATTCTGGCAAGAAATGGTTTGTCGGGTTCTTTAATTCTGAAAGACAACCCATTCTTACATACTCAAGTTACGCCGTCAAACGCGGGAGCGTAGGCAATATGTATATGCGAAGTCTCTAGAGGCGCAAGAGAGGCAGACTTATGAGAGGAAGCAGCAATTAAAAGATGCGTTAGCAAGCGGTAAACGACTACCTTCAGAATTGAAAAGAGATGCAAAGAACCTGGGGAAAGATTTGGCTTTTGATGAAGCGCAGGCGGGTGAGGAGCCAATGGTCTCTTGCGTATTCAAATATTCATGAACTGTAGACCCTACGACTCATATCGACAATGAATACTCGCGTGCGGGAATACAGGATCCTAAGATCGTGATAACAACTTCTCGCGATCCAAGTTCAAAATTGTTACAATTCGCCAAGGTGGGTTCCGCCGTAAATGGTTTCTCTTAGTATTCAAATAATATGAGCAGGAAATGCGGTTGGTATTTCCGAATGCGCATCGTATCAATCGCGGAAACTATGTCGTTAAAGAGCTAGCAGAAGCCTGCAGAACCAACGATGTAACAGATCTTATTGTGCTTCATGAGCACCGTGGTACACCAGGTGAGCTGAGAGTGTATAGTGCCAAGGCTTTCATAATGATTTTAGATGCCATGATTGTCTCCCACTTCCCTCATGGTCCAACTGTCTATTTCACCCTAAACAATGTCGCACTTCGACATGACATTGGATCTTACAAGAACTCAACTGTGTCAGAACAGTACCCTCATCTCATATTCGAGAATTTTAGTTCAAAACTAGGCGAACGTGTTAGAGATGTTTTAAAATACCTATTCCCTGTGCCGAAGGAAGACAGCAAGCGTGTCATGACTTTTGCCAACGATAATGATTTTATTTCATTCCGGTACGTGATTCTCGTGTACATCACCTTCATAGTATCAATCTTTGCCAAGGCACCATGTATTTGTGAAAACGGGCCGGCAAGTAGAATTAGCAGAAGTTGGGCCTCGTATGGAAATGAAGCGTAAGTATAACATCCTCCATATCTCAGGAACTCCAACAAATTTTGTAGCCTATGAGATACGGCAAGGGACTATCGAGCAGAATGAAGCTGAGCGAGAATGGGTGCTTGCTCACTATGCCCGTACAACCAAGAAACGAAATGTGTTATCAGGATCTCAATTGGCACTAGAACCACCCATTAAACGGACAAAGCGGTGACATTTTTGCTACAACATCTCAAAAAGGCAAAAATTGACCCCTGCTATCATCGCATCCAAGACGGGGTCTCCCTCGATGTATTAGCAGACTATCGAGAGCAGTAGCGGCGTCATAATAGGTATAGTTGATATATTGTCCAGACGGAACATAGGCATAGCGGCCTCGATTTTTTTGTTACAAGATTAACTGGAATAGACTATTTAATCTATAATCAGCCCCTTGTCTAGTTCAGCAAACCCTTCGAATAACGAGCTAAACAGATCAATGGCATTCTGAACGTCATGCGAGCCGGCAGTCTCCCGAATGGAATGCATAGATAACATAGCATTTCCAATGTCAACGGTGCGGATACCAATCTTGGATAACATAGGTCCGACAGTAGAGCCACAAGGCCTGATAAATGAATACATTGTCAAGTGATGGAGAGAGAAAAATAAACATACATGTCATTCCGAACCTCAAACTCTTGCACCTGGCCACCTTTACGCTCTACGAGTTTCTTAACAATAAATGAAGTGATTGCATCACTAGCATATCGTTGTTTGGCATTTGTTTTAATCACAATACCACCATTCATAATGGGCTTATGCTTTTCCTCATGCCTTGATGTGTAATTGGGATGGAGTGCATGCCCCATATCAGCCGAGATTAAAAATGATCTAGCAATTGACTGCCCAAGAGTTGATGGGGTGGGAGAAAGTCTGTTTAGCAGAGTGGGGATGAGGCTCGACTCTGCACCTGATGTGGAGACGCTGCCGATCTCTTCGTGGTTGAAAAGTGCAATACAATTCACATTCTTTTCTTGCAATGGGAATGCATTCGTTGACCCATGCTCTGCCATAGCTTCTACGGCACAGAATCTAAACAACATGATAAGTGTGTGTCAAGAATGCAGCAATGATATTTTACGAACGATGACACCAGATTATCCAGTCTCGGACTGAAGATAAATTCATTGTTTATGCCACCAAGGGATGATGGTTGTGTATCATACAAGGATCTAAACATCTTGATGTTAGTTATTCTGTGGGTTTTGACTGATTCGAATTTACAATTCAAAGTCATGAATTTCTGCCGGTGTGATCGATAGTTCCTGCGCCAAAAGAGATAAGAGTGCAGGATGGTGATTTTCTTGAATGCTCGACGCGAGTCGCGATGTGGGCGGTTGGTTGTCTTTATTTTCTTCAGGGTCGGAATCGGACCTCTGCGTAGCGTTGAGAGAATTTTCCAGCAAACCGAGTATAGGAATAAATTCCGTTTCCTGATTAAATTTGAAAGCTTCGTTGGCTGAACGATCCACTAAAAAATCGCATATAAATTTCTGCGCTTGAATTGAAACACAAAATTAACTCTTACAGTGAATTGCAAGAGTAGGAATGCGCAAGATAGGACGGTCAACCTTAACGAGCTTAGACGTGAACCCCCCAGATTTGTCGGCAATCACGACTCGGCCTGCGACGGAGAGGTCGCGGTCAAGCCACGAGTGCCAAATTCCGCCGCCATATGTTTCCACTCCAACCTGGAGGTAAGCTGACTTAGAACGCTTGGAGATGGGTCGAACCTTGCAGGCGCGAGTTTAGCAGTCAAGATAATCTTGCATTTTGCTCACTTTCAGGTTTGGGCTATCCACATGAGTAGCAACAATGCTGAGGCCAGCACCATGAGCCCACTTAGACGGAAGTGTAAATGCTACCAGTGCAGCCTGATTTCTGATTACAAGGTCCGTATTATGTTTTGGATATGAAGTCAAATACTGAAGGCCAACCTAGTAAAATAATATTTTCCACCTGGCTTAACTCGTTTATCCCAATCATCCTGCTCTCTGATCTGGGAAATATCAGTATTAAGATAAACCTGCGTTTGCCTTGCAATCACCTTTTCAAAACCTGCACCTTCTAAACGTTGAGCAGCATTATGTACGGCATGAAACGGTGTCGGGGATGCATTTACAAACTTGAGAAACCTGGTTGCAGCTTCTGGGCTGTACGGATAAAGCATCATGGCCTTAGAGAGGGAAGGGAACCTAAAAACCAGTTCTCTGATTTATAAGGCTTAGATATAGTCTGTATACTCACATCCGGATACGATTTGGTCTTTTTTTGCCGGCCCACATAAAATTGATAAATCGGTCTTGTGATCAGATCAGGTGTATAAAATTTCGAAAATTTGGTTTCGTACATCATTTCTTAAGTACGCGCGGCAATGGTACAGAGTTATCTAAAGCATGGGCCGACAGAGGTTTGTAAACATGTCGTGAAGCGTATGAGAATTAATCGAAATGTTATAGGCTTTTGGATTGGTATGCAGTTCATCTTCAAATTCAGTTTATGACGGTAAACTGGCCTACGTTCCCGCTCTTGAAGATGTATTGGTGTGGGACGTGAAAAAGGGCCAGATGGTATGCTTTTTGATCATTTGTGCATGGACGCTTATTAAAGTTGATAGCTTGCTATGTGGCATGAAACGGGACTACGAGCAGAGGTTACTTGTATTCTACAATCACCTCAAAAAGATACCTTTGGCGTTGGCTATGCGGATGGATCCATACGCCTTTGGAGCGTGTCTGCTGGCTCTGTCATATGTACCTTCAACGGACACAAAAAGGCTGTTACAGCCCTTGCATTCGACAAACAGGGGGCTCGTCTTGCTTCAGGCTCGCAAGATACAGACTTAATTGTATGGGATGTGGTGGCAGAAAAGGGTCTTTATCGGTTTGGTTTCTTTCTCTTCAACATTTCAGACGTCGCCACTGAAGCATATCCAGGCTTCGTGGGCATCGGGACCAGATAACTGCCCTAACGTTTATATCCATTTCGGACAAACAACCTTCCTCTTCTACAGCATCTTCTCCAGGACTTTTAGTTACGACTGCTAAGGATACATTCATGAAACTTTGGGATCTTTCTACTCAGCATTGTATACAGACCATTGTGGCTCATCGTTCAGAAATTTGGTCGATGGATGTCGACTCCAGCGAAGGCCTCATATTCACTGGCTGCGGGGAGGGTGAGCTGAAGGCATGGACGATGGATAGAGAAGCTTTACTTGAAGGCTTAAAAGAGACTGAAACGGGAGAAGTAAAGTTTTTTTTGGCAACTTTCAAGTGCTGTAGCTTAATAGATCCGTGATAGGTTGCAAAAATGATTCATCCAAAGTCAATCCTACCTTTATCCTCTCGTCATCGTGTCTCTCAGATTCATTTCCACGCAACTCAACCTTATTTAGCCGTACAGTCGCATGATCGCTCTGTAGAAATATTCCGCATTCGTTCTGAGGAGGAAATACGCAAAAAACTAGTCAGGCGGAGGAAACGTATCAAGGAGAAGCAGGAACAAACGAAAGAAAAGAGCAATGAAAACAAAGATCTTGATCAGCCTCTCGACGACGCTGAAGTTCAGCTTGTAGATAAATTTACACCACATCTTGTGGTTCGAGCAAGCAGCAAAATTAGGTCTTTCGATTTTGGTTCCGACGATGTTGGCCTCAAAGGAGGACTTCAAGTAAGGTTGATGTTTCACATTTCTCCTTATGTATTGAAAAATTTCAGCTTTTCTTGGGTCTTACCAGTAATGCCATGGAAGTCTATAGTATCCCACATCCTAGCAAATCAAAGGGAGACATACCAGAGGCAACTAGAATTTTTACAGTCGATATGCCTGGGCACCGAACAGACGTGCGTACCCTGTGCCTAAGCTCTGATGATCAGATTCTGGCGTCTGCTTCAAATGGTATTATATATCAAACTATCTTTACATATAGATAGTTATTCACCTTTTTATATTTAGGCTCTTTGAAAATTTGGAACATGAGAACTTATGCTTGTATTCGTACAATGGAATGTGGCTATGCCATCTGTAGCACTTTCCTACCTGGAGATCGTCATGTGAGTTGTCGTATTCGAATGGATTAAAGATATTCTAACAAGAAGTACAGGTTATTGTTGGCACTAAATCGGGGGAAATCCAGATTTTTGATATTGCATCATCAACATTAATCGAAACTATCAAGGCGCATTCTAGCACAGTTTGGTCACTACATGTTCGTGCTGACAAGCTTGCACTTGTCAGCGGCGGCGCCGACAAGGATGTCAAGTTTTGGGAATTTGAGCACAAGGATTCTACTACCGAAAGCGTGAGCAACATGATCTACATTTTTTATTATAGGCTATCAATATAGTTTTGATAGGTGCTAAGCGGGAAACTCGTCTCATTGGTGCATATACGCACACTGAAAATGACTGACGATGTCCTCTCCGTTCGCTACAGTCCGAATGGGAAATTTCTTGCAGTATCCCTGCTCGATTCTACGGTTAAAGTCTTTTATCAGGATTCTCTTAAGTTTTTTTTGTCACTTTATGGCCACAAGGTATGTTTATCATTAACTGATTTAGATTCAACCTACTTCGTTCTTGTAGCTCCCCGTTTTATCGATGGATATATCAGACGATTCCAAGCTCATTGTTACTTGCTCAGCAGACAAGAATGTCAAAATTTGGGGGCTCGACTTTGGAGATTGTCATAAATCCATCTTTGCACACGAAGAAAGTGTAATGCAAGTAGCGTTTGAGAGGGATTCTCATTACTTTTTTACTGTCAGCAAGGACAGAATGCTAAAATACTGGGATGGAGACAAGTTCGAAAACATTCAAAAGTTGGATGGACATCATGGCGAAATCTGGGCTTTAGCTCTAAGTCACCAGGGTAAATTCGTTGTGACAGGTTCGCATGACAAGTCCATTCGAATTTGGGAGAAACTTGACGAGCCAGTGTGTTTCGGTTACAAACCACAAGATTCAGAGATACTTATCATTTCTTAGCTTTTTCTTGAAGAAGAGCGTGAACGCGAACTGGAAAGGATTTATGAGGATGGCGTTGCTGATTCTCTAAATCGCACCGAAGCTATCATTGGAAGCGGAACGGGAGAAAACGCTAGTATTCAAGCCGAAGTGACTGGTGTCACAAAGCAGACTATGGAAACGTTGATGGCGGGGGAGCGCATCATGGAGGCTATCGAAGTCGCCGACCGGGAGCGGGAGCAACTGCGTGAATATCATGAAGCTATGGAGAAACTGCCAGATGATAATGCAATGAGGCTTCAGCCTCCACCCGGGAATCCGCTCTTAGCTGCTTACGAACTGGAACCAGAGGCTTATGTATTGAGAGTGGTCCAGCAAGTACAGAGCACGGCACTGCAAGATGCACTTTTAGTTCTACCATTCCCAAAGGTGGTGTCTCTGATGGAGTATTTAAATCTATGGACCCTAAAGGTGTGACTATAATTGGTCCTATTAATATGCTCTGAAATTATGATTGTTCAAGGAGTGGGACATACCATTGGTCTCGCGCATCATGTTTTTCCTCTTGAAGACGCACCATCATCAAATTGTTGCCAACCGTATTATGCGTACATCGCTCATCCCTCTTCGCAAGAATCTGCATGTTGCTTTAAAACACCAAAAAGATATGATAGGCTACAACATTGCTGCTCTACAATACATTCGCCGCCGGCATGAGTCAGATCGCGTAGCGCACTTCTATGAAAACGAAGGTCTTGACGAAAAACAGATTAAAGCTAAGATTACAGAAGGCAAGAAGCGAAAGAGAGTCGCACTACATGTTTGAAAGGTGATATTTAATTAATAATATTGGCGTATTGATACAAATCTAAAATGTTTTTACAGGAAGAACAAACGCTAGTTCCGATAGGCTGATCTGAATTCAATGCTCTTTTATTTTGGTCCCCATAGTTCAGTGTACCTTTTCGAAACATTATCCAAATGAACGGTTAAAACAGAAAGAGAGATATTTACCATTTCTTGGGCTCGGTTGCAGGCCTATATTGAACCGTGCATATCCCCTCATCATACTTTGCTAGTGCCCCGAATGCAGCACGGGTGAGATCAATGTGTCTGGACCCCTTCGCACAACCTGCACATGTATCCACTACTCGCACAAAAATACACTTTTCCGCCCCGTTGCACACTAATCACTTTCATAAGTTGACCTTAACCTTCAAAAGACGAACAACGCACGTTCCAAAAACTTGAAGCATTTTGGCCTGTCATTCCAACCGTCCTTCGTTACCGCACAAGCGAAAGACTTGTCCTAAGGGATAAATGTGAGTATTACGGTGTGAATAGCTTGCAACTTAACTCACGGTTGGAGCCCAGTTCCCATTTGCCCAGCAACTTGGGTTTTCTAAATCATGACCAGTATACCTTAACTTTGGTCAAGCGGCGTGTCCGAACTCTGTAATGTTGCCTACCAGGTAACAATAGCTTTCTTGGGCTTTCCCACACCTATACAACCCAGGAACTCCTCGATTTTTCCAAGAGCGTTTCCAACGATTGTGGTCGCCCCTCTTCGCTTAAGATTGTCTGAAATTTTTCCTGCTTTTTCGCTGCGATATTTATACGACAGATTAGTCGTGTTCACGACCTCCCAGCCATCTCGCGGGTCGAACTGATAGCCGTTTCCAAGAGAGTGCGCCACAGTGTATTTACTTTCGGATATCGCGCGAACAGGCGTGGACTGTGTGCGCGCGCCCCCAAGCACAAGAAGGACAACCAAGGCGGGAACAATGGGAACAAATGCATGGAACCGTGCCATGATTAGAGAACAAATAATATAAAAATATCCTAGGCGAGATGGTGGATTAGACAAATGCTTGCAAGTACTGGTCGCTTGTATGATTTTCTTTGAGGATTTGTGGACGCGTTAGTGCGTCACGTAACGACTTAAAAAATCTAAACATGTACAAATTACTCCCCCACGCGCGCGATTAGCGCTTAGCACTCAGCACTTGCTCAGCATCGAGATAGAACACGAGTCCTATACACAGTTGGGGATCCTACTCCAGCAGAAACAATGTCCTTTCCTTACGTACACCAACTTTTCTGCCAGTCGCTAGGAACTGATGGACTTTTCTCCACCGCAATGTTACCCGACAAACCCTTATATTAACTTGATAACACTTGATGAGATTCTTGTGCAAGATATGACACATTTTTCTATGGATTATACGGTGCAACCAAATCCTCAAGCAGCACCTTTTACATTGAAGACCACAAAGGAGTTGGCGGACATTGACAAGGAAAAACTTACTGGTTAGTTTGCTGCTCTGCCTACTAGTGTTGTTGTCGGGTAGCCAGCATCTACTCGAGTTGGTCTTTAACAGAGCTAGTACTACAGTACTATGGAACTTTTTCTGTCATTAGGTCCCAAATATCAGATATGAATTATGACTGTATCATTGATTCGCGAATTCAGGGCGGTACCCTGAGGATCCCCCCATAGTAGTTTGCAATGATGATTTTCTGTAGATCTAGACAAAGTTCATGCTCTTGGTATTTAGTGCGGAGATATTGGTTTTGATCTATCGCGATACCTCGACCGGTGTCAGATATTTGCCGACCCAGCCCGGGCCAGCCGTTCGGACTCAAATGTAATTCAGCTCTTTTGGGAGCACATGCTTAAATCTTTCTCTTATACTCCGTCAGTTGTTCCATCGTATCATGCCTGCGGATCCCTCGCATTCCCAGGCCAAGCGCAGATCTAACAAGCTTACAGGTGATGAAGAAGTTGACCTAAGAAGGTCTCGTGGAGAGGTTCGTGCAAATGAGTCATCAGACATCTGCTTCAAGCTCTAACTTTGTCAAAGATCTCTTGCGCTGAATGCAGACGGTGAGTTCCATTGACTATGGTTTTTCGAGTGCTCATGACATTTCACTTTCAGGCTGAAACTCAAGTGCGACAAAAAATTGCCTTGTGGTTCCTGTGGTATGTAAAATTTCGAAAGTGAATTATACCCTCACGTTTTATTTCATCCAGTCCGACGTGGATGTCCTTCAATATGCCCTAACGGGAGTCTTTCAACCGGACAAGGGACCAGGCATGCTCTGCTTACCTCTTTCGAATGAATCACGATTGACAGCATATCAAGTAGATTTGTACTTGCAGATACAACACAGCTTCATGCAAAAATCGCCGAGATGGGGCAACGTATTCGCCAATTAGAGGACGCCCTCACTATCTTTCAGTCTGGAGTATCGAGCGAAGTCCACCCCTTACTCCGAGAAGAGCTTCTGTCAATTAAATTTGGCCCGGAAAAGGGTTATGTGCCTGAAAAAGAGCCCACCCAGCCAACCCCTGATTCAATCGATGCTTTTGGGACAATGACATTAACTGTAGGGGGTCTTGGTGCTGGGAAATATTTTGGGCCCTCTGCAGGGTCAGAGGTGCGTTTATGTCGATTATGGTTATCTCTTACAGTTCTAAACACATGGCGAAGACTTTACTATTGGTACGAGAACAACTCTTAGACCAACGGCGCAGATGCTTATCATTTATATTTCTCCAGGTAGGTGCAGAATTTGAACCACCACCGGATGATGAGGTATATCAGGATACGCATCTCGTTTCTAATGAAATTGCACGTCTCATGGCATCATTTCCCTTCGGAACTGACGAAGCCAGCGCGGAAATAGTTTTGGATCAGCTCTTTGACCACCTCCCCAGTCAACCACGGGCTTGGTCTCTATGCGAAACTTATATGGAGCAAGCATCTTGGGCTTTCAGGCCAATCAAGAGGGACGAGATCATTGACGATATCTTAACGCCGACATACAAGGCGCTGAAACAGCGTCAAGCTACTGGGTCCCTTGGTTCTCACAATGTATCAACGCATAAACTTGCCGTTCTTTTTATTGTCTTTTCGCTCGGCGCTTTAGTAGACCTTACTCTCGAACCTTGTGAGTCTTATTTTAAACTTTTGATAAAGTGGGTATTTGATTATGCTTTTGAAGTTAATAAAGAAGCAGACACCTATTATCAATTATGTCGTGCATGCTTATCACTCCCATCCGTGTTCGATTCTCCGGAAATTGCAACTGTTCAAGCCGTCGTATTGATGGCCACATATCATTCGATGGCAGCAAAACGATACACTATGGATAGTCTTGTGAGCAAACCGAAACCCCAACACAAGAATGTTGTCTCATACAGCTTAGTGGACGCTAATGTCTCTCGGAGCCAAACTTGCTCAAAGTGTTGGAAACATCTCTCTTTACCTTTATGAATCCTGTACTCATCTTATAAATTTATATTGTAGCTCGGCTTACGTATGTTATTCTAAAACTCAGTATAATGAATATCTAATGGCTATTAGATCGCGACAGTGCAAGATGGAACATGGATGCAAAAACTGTTCAACGACGACGATCTCTGTTTTGGGAGTTATATTCTGCTGAAGCGTTTTACGTGCGCCTTATTTATTGCTAGCAACCTCGACTTAAATTGATATTATACAGAGTCTCGCAATGGGTCGACCCCCTTCTATTCGCCTTTCCTATGTAGACTGTGAGTTCCCGGACGACGAGGACGCAACAATTGATTCTGACGGCAAGACGCTGGTTGGATGTATGGGTATTCTCTTCAAATTTATATCCAGCTCAAGTCAATTTCTTAGATTACCGCTGGAAATATGAATTTATAAGCGAGATGTTTTCAAGTGTGCTCGAATTAACATTGACCGCGCAAGCACCACAATACCAAACCATTCTGGACCTTGATCGTAAAGTCCGGGAAAAAACGTTACCGCCTCATTTGAATGTCTTTATGAGTCCTGAGGATGAGCAATGTACGCCTTCTGTCTACATGCGACGATGTATACTGTCCCAGTATCGCTCGGTCAGTAAGTATTCCAAATATTTTTAGCAAAATTTAATGAAACAATATGTTTTTTTTTTTTTTAGCGCTTCTGTATATTCACAGAAGTTTCTTTGCTCAGGCGATGCTTGATCATCCTGTTAACCCATTGCGCAGTCCGTATGCACCATCGTTTCTCGCTGCTTACCGATGTGCATCAGGGGTAATTAAGTCGACTTTAAATCACTATGACAGATTCCCTGAGCTATGTGGAAGGTGGTGGGGCATTTGGACACACTGTGAGCCAATAAATTTCGAAGCACGAGTCAAAACTGAAATTGTTGGTTAAGTGTTCTCAGCCGCCGTAAGTAGTCTTTGGCGATTTCAAGCGTCAGATTACTTGATTTGTCATGTCAAGGTCATTGTTGGCAGCATTGTTACAAGGTCGCCTTCCTCGAGTATGGCTTCAAGCGCTTTTATTGAACTTGGCCTAGCATGCGATTTGTTTGCCAAAGGAGCAATGCAGTCACGTCGGGCTCGGAGTGGGCTAGTAAGTACGCTTTAAAAATGCCTGTGGACAGTGATTTAAACTCATTTAGGCTATTCTCTTCAAGATGCGCGATAGAGCATTCCAAGTGTATTCACAGTTCCGGGCCGGGAATGTTTCTCCTGTAGGTGGTATCCTATCAGTGGGTAAGCCTGACTACGGAGACGATGAACTCGCATTATTTGGTGGCCAAACGAGGGTCCTCGTTAGTAAATTGCTCTCGAGCAAGCGTACCAAGCGAAAAGGAACAGCAACGCCGACCTCTCCACAAAGTCTTGCCAGCCCAGGATTCCCATCTAATAGTGATCATCAAGGTATATCTGCAAATGAGGGCTCTCCGGATGTTCACCCTTCTTTGATTGATTATCTATCTATATTCCCACCAACCAATACAGGCAGCACTATTGAGAGCAGTCTAACGTCAATCACAACGCCGCCTTACAGGCAGCAACATTTTCAGGCGCCCACTTCTGCAAATATACAGGAGCCTGAGCAAATATCATATTCCAAACAAAACCCGTGGTCAACATGGCAAAATCCCTTGCCTGGCGTTGTACCAATGATGTCCGATAGTCAAATGCTCTTCACATCTCACGTCTTTCCTCAGTCAAACAACGCTGGTGAGATTAAAGCCGACTCCCCTGCCAATTTAATGGATCTTGGCATGATGATGTCGGGAGACTCGGGCATGGACGAGCAGTGGATGTCATTTATGCGGGATTCTGGTCTGCTTGAAGAGAGAGTATCTGATACTGCTGATTATGCTGAAGCAGCAAGGATGATTCCTCATTTGCCGTAGTTAAGTCGTTTGTCCGCTGTACGTTCCCAATGCTTGTATTGGCGCTACTTTATTTTGTATATTGATATAATCAACTACTTACTTGGGCTGATCCGAGGCTTATGTTCTTGAAGAAGAATAATATTGAAACGCGGAATCCGAGTCGGAGAAATCAAAATCTCCGGAAACTGGGGTGGGGATATTACGCCACAACATATAAGAAATACGAATATTTGAATTCCTCTTGCTGTCATTTACCATTTCTCTCTCTCGAAGCACCATGACGAAAGCCAACAGCAAGCTCAACGGGACTGACCTTATTCACGGGGACAGTACGGTGGAAGGTTTGAGCGCAGAAGTCTCCCCATCTATCTCAGTATCTACAAGTACGTATTATTCATTGAGCTGTGCTTAACTCCGTGTTCAATTATCTGTTTTCAATTTCTCTCTATCTCAGCCTTTCGAGCACCAAATCCCGCGGAGTCTCAAATTGTGCCAGTTTTCGACTTTGACTTTCGTAACCCACCGAGGCATGTATACTCAAGGTACAGCCAACCAGTCAGCACACGTGTTGAGCATATTCTAAGTCGTATAAACGTATGTGGGCTTGAATGTCACTGTTCTGACCCTACTGAGTCATTTACTTACGAATTTGCACAGGAAGGGCTGGCTTTGACATACTCCTCGGGGTTAGCAGCCTCGTATGCTGTGCGCTTGTTATTGAATACAATCTCTGCTGTCATCTTATTTTATCTTTTATTAGGCACTTGTCCTATATCAACCTACACGAATAGCCATCTCAGGTGGATATCACGGGTGCCATGCCACCATTGAGGTGTACAAGAAAAGCCGAGGCCATAATGTAGAAATTATCAGCCTTGATGCTGATTATAAACCTGGCGACCTCTGTTGGCTAGAGACTCCTTTGAACCCAACCGGCGAATCGAGGTAAGTCATGATAGTATCTAGTCTAGACTGGGTTTTAAAATTCACACCAGGGACATTCAGTATTACGCAAAGAAGGTAACATCGCCTTTTGAAAGGCAATCAGTTTCTGGCTGACTTTGTTTCTAGATTCATAAAGTCGGCGGAAAGCTTCTAGTTGATTCTACGTTTGCTCCCCCACCATTACAATACCCATTCAACTTCGGAGCTGACTGGTGTGCTTTACGATTTAATGACCTGAACAATACTGATGTGCCCATCTTTTAGCATCTTGCATTCTGGTGAATTTTGTCGCTGATTTGTTGCTATGCTTTCACACTCAACACCAATAATAGCAACTAAATACTTTGGTGGTCACTCGGATTTGTTAGCTGGGGTTTTAGTTGTTAAGCAACGAGAGGACTGGAACGCCGTTAGAGCTGTCCTCTGACTGTCATGAATAATGGTCTGACTACCTTTGAAGCTTTGGAGTGATAGGATATTTTTGGGAAGCACGATGGGATCTCTCGAATCATGGCTCCTCCTACGCTCTTTGAGGACGCTTCATCTTAGAGTTCCCCGACAGTCGGCTTCGGCTACCGAGCTCGCACAGTGGCTGAATTCAGTTGCCCAAACACCTGCGGGACAAGAATATGACGGTGTCCCTGGAGGGGTCCTCAGCCAAGTTTGGCACTCTTCATTGCAAGGAACTGATGCAAGAGGATTTGATCCCAAAACACAAATGCAGGGAGGCTGGAATGCAACTTTCGCTATACTTGTAAGACTTGGGTAATTTGATTTTATCTGTGCTAATCCTTATCCATTTCGACTAGCTGATGAAACCTGAGTACGCATTGCATTTCCCTCATTTACTAAAATACTTTGTGGTACGCACTATGACAGCATATAACAGAAATATGCTTACCTTCTTTAGCCGGCTACCAGCTTGGGCGGTGTTGAATCATTAGTCGAACATCGTCTACAAAGTGACCCTGGTGCAGACCCTCGTCTCATTAGACTAAGTATAGGTGTCGAGGATGTCGATGTGAGTTTTAGCCTACTCCATTTCCTACAGTGCCCTTATTTTTTTTAGGATCTAAGAAATGATCTACGTCAAGGTTTGCAGCAGCTTGTGCGGGCAAGTTTATCTATTTCTATTTCTCCATGTACTAGCACTCATTTATTTCACCCACAGTTCAAGTCGAAGATGTAAAATCTATCCATGGGATGTTTGCGGTTGTGGAGGATCTGTAGCTTATGGCGCCTCATATATTTAATGGATTGAATATCGTGCTTACAGGGTATAGTCCGCAAACCATTTTTGAAGCTTGAACAGACAGATTTGATTTCTAGTCCATCGTACCAGGTAAGGTCAAGACGTCTTCACAGATTATATACCACACAAGTAGCATTCAAGCCGTAGTTCAAGCCGTAGTAATGAGGACCTTGCACTACCTGTTTTTGAGACGAGTCAACAGGTCATCTTTTCCCGATGTTAGTGTGAGGACGTTATGGTCTGTGATATTCTGCCTTGACTAGTCATTGTGCGAACTCCCTGAGTCGTCAGACATAAAAAAAGAATCCTTTGGTTATTTATCGTTTTAGGATATACTAGTACTGCAATAGACCTAGCCAAATCTCTTTGCCATTTGCCCCTTTTCAGTCATGGTTCGCATGCAAGTCTCCATAGCCGAATAACATAAACAAGCAATATATTTTCGAACATAAAGGTAGAGAACTACATTCAAAACCTCAGTTTGCAACTGAGAGCTTGAAATATTGAGGGATCGCGGCTGAAGCGCTGAGAGGGGGTGTTGACCGCGTCCTGCAATCTATATTTTAAATAAAATCAGGCTCATAAGGTGCAGCGATATACATTTGCCTTACAAGTGCAATCGTACGGGTTCATGATGTTGTAATTCCGATCTTATCACCTCGATGACTTATTTTTTCCCCGATATAATTCCAGAAAGGTCGCCTTGTCCTCCCAGCCCATTCCGATCCTCTTCATCTTGCCCATCTGAGCAATCAAAGAAGCACAACTTTCGGAAAGTTGATCTTCCCCGACATAACCAGAAATAAATTCATTTGCCATGAAGAGTTGTGAGCTGGGGGATTCTGATGGTATGAGTAAACGAATGGATATTTTGAGGGGTGATAAGGCCGTTGTTAGCGTGAAAACATGAGATAAAGGGTTCATAATAGTTGAGGGCAACGAACGCGTCAAAGTTGGCGCTAAAGAGGTAGGAGGATCATACCTTGTTGATTTGTCAATACAACCCTATCGCGACTAGGGGTAGCACGCACCGTACACACATCACGAAAACTTGGTACTTCTTCACAGGAACATTTTGATGAAAGACGTCAGAAAACCTCAGCAGACCCCTCCCGTTGCTCGTTGTGCATTCTGGGAACACAACGACAGGTCTCGTAGCTTTGTTTCTGAGCTCTTCCAAAGTATGTACAGGGTCAGAATCTGAAAGTAATCGCTGTGGCACGTAACCGGTCAACCCGATTATTTGTAGAAGTGATATTTCCCGAAACCCCACAATGGGAATACGGGCCACGGGTGCTTTGCTGGGGGACTGAATTCCTGCTGAACCAGTGCCTGTCCGACGACCTGGAGTGTGGACAATTGGATCCGAGCCTTGAGAGGATGGTAATAACGAGGGCAATTCTTCGATAACAGGCCGTAAGAACATCGGGTTGTACCTGCAGAAGCCATTAGATGTTGTAGATGATTAAAATATTTTACAACACACCGCACCGCGAGCCAAACGAGTTCAATCCAGGATACCCAATTTGAAACGATGATGTCCCCTGCCCGAGGGTTCCATGATTCTAAAACCTTCGCCGCTCGCCTGAAAGCGTCAATATTGAAGAATGGCCAAGACCATATAAGCAAGTACCCTTTTTTTCTAGTCACTGTTTCAATTGGAATCCAGTATAACCCCACTAGAAGTAGAACTGTTCGACCAAAAATACGAGTGATTATGTGCGTAACACTACGGTAGAGCGGTGGAATAGGTGTCTTACAGAAAAGGTGAGGGGGATATTATAATTACGAACAATGTCAGGCTCACTAGCATGAGACAGATTCCATCCACGAGAAATATATACAGCAGTGCCAACACCAATACAAGTAGTGTTCGAGCGGTGGCAATAACATATCTAAGTGGTAAAGTTATATCAGCCAGGAGGTCAGTTTCCAACGGAGGAACCGGTGTCAGAAATGGCTACAACAAATAATTTCAATAGATATTTGAGATATACTTGACAGGAAAAGCCGAACCTGAATTCCAGTCCCAGGATCCTTAAAAGAAAATGTGAGTAATGAGATTAAGGATGATCAAGTCGGGTACGAAACTCTGTAAGCACTAAATTTCTCCATGCAAAATTTGAAGCTACAAGTAAACTTGTGCTGGTCTTTGGAGCGTCATCAAACACGTGATCGTCGTAATGATTGTGTCGGTGTCAGTTATCCATAGACTTCATCCTGACTTCATTTACTCAATGGCCGCAAAGTCGCCAAGGAATATAGTTGCAACAATCAAACATTATGGCGGTGCTCTTGTACTTCACTACAAAAACCTGCATATCTTTGGCAAAGTACATTCAGCTCAACCTTTGTGTTATTGACACTCACGCCAAAATCCCCAGGCCTTCATATGGCTTGTAGTCATCTTCTACATCGTCTCAGGTGGAATTGACTGTCATCAAAAAACTGCCGCTTTTTAAGCCTGATTTCTGCTAGGTGTATTTATCATAGTTGTGACGCCAAGTCGAATTGCACAATTCTCGTATGACCAAGCTCAAGCCCTTGCAAAATTACCCTTTGGGTGGATTGCTTTTGGTGCCCCGATGCGTACAAATTGTTTTCATCTCCAAATATTCCGATCTGAAGCTACTTTTTCGCAGTCATAATATCTTTCCCACCACTGATTGGCCACACTACACTTATAACACTTTGCGGTTTTGCCTACGGAATGAAAGGCTTCTTAATTTCGTTTCCAGCATCAATTCTAGGGTCCGCCTTTGCTTTTGTTGTTCTTCGTTATCTCTTTAGCGAAAGGTTGCACCAATGGTCAAGTAACAATAACAAATGGCAAGCTTTGGAATCCGTGGTTGTATGTATACTCCCCTGATTGCTTATTTAAAACTCAAGATTTTCTAGGGCGAAAAAGGCTTACCGCTAATAATCCTTATTCGCATATCACCACTTCCTCCATGGGTATATTCCAACTCGTTGTTTGCAGTGAGCCTGAATCCTTGTTTTTGATACTAATGAAAAATTTCTTACTTTTTCAAAGTCTATCGAAGCTGTTAAGCTATGGCAATTTGTTGTTGCGACCTGTTTCATAAGCCCTAAATTACTTCTTCACACGTTTATCGGATCCAAAATTGCCGCACTCTCGGATGGGGATCAACGTGGCGAGATGGACACAAGTAGGTTGATATTTGGTTTTCGAACTTTACTGAAATTTAATGTTTCAAGGTACGAAAGTTTTAAATGGACTCCTTGTTGTCGGAGGTCTTGCAATCGCAGCTTTCACAAGTTGGTCAGTCATTTTTATCATCTTTATTTCCCTATTCAACACCTATGATAGGTGGATATATACCCTGGTGCAAGGCCATGTTCGGCACTTGGAAGGGTTTCCTGCAGATGTTGACGAGCTAGCAGCCGAAGCAATTGAAGACTTCGATGAAGAAGCACCCCTGCTTGCTTCGCATTCATAGAGCAGATATCAGAACCTACTATATTTTATTATACGTAATTAATTCCAATTGCCAGCATAGTTTCTAGATATTGCTCTTGAATGACTGTTTAATAATAATGAAGGAATAGGAGACTAAAGCTTGCTCCAATGAGAAATATTAGCATAAAAAGTCTACCATCCTTGGCCCTCCTCTTCGCTTCTTGGAGCTGTACATTGCCTTTTTCTACATTAGACGTCGTGGTAATGGCATCTTCATACAACTGGTCGGTTAATTCCGTTTGCTTTGTTAGATGTGTAACCAATTCCATTTGAAGAGCACTGATGTCCATCAGTCGTGACTCCGCTTGTTGCACAGATTCTAAGGTATCTTGAACGCTTCTCAGGATGTTCTCGTTTTCCGCCTCAAACTGCATAATTTGAGAGGCCGTAAGCTCGATTTCATCGTCTTCCTCGTCCGACACGAATGAAGAGTTGGTTTGCGACACGGACGAAGAACTCCCAGCGTAATTCGCTGGTGTGCCAATAGTCGCAGCCATAATGCTCGACGATGCACCCCCTAACCAACTCCCACCTGTATTCGCCATATGTGTCTTCGAAGATAATCTTGCATCTATATATTGCGCGTCTCGAGAAGCACTTGAGCCAAGTGTACGTGACCTTTCAAGCTGTCGCTTGACCCGTTCCTCCTGCATGTCTTTTTGAGCCTGGCTGGCCTCCGTAATCCGCCTGCTTAAATACCAGGTCACGCTCGAATGATGCGCAGCAATAAAATCTGATGATATGGTTGATTCATCCTGACGAAGGCGTGCAGGTAAAAGGCGAGCCAGAGGATTGGCTCTACTTGCGACGAGTTCAACACGTCCTAAGCCAGAAATTAAGCTTCAAAAGAATTCGAGCACTAGTCGCGCTATAGGAGAGCTTACGTTGTTCTAAAGCCTCCATTGCTTTGATTCGGTCTGCGCAACGTGTGAGAATGACGCGCGCTTGCAAGTCAATTTGGTCTCTCTCCTCATTTGTTAAATGATGGATGGAAGCCCAAGAAAGATCGGATTCGTTATATTCAATAATTCTTGGAGTTTGCCGAGTCAGTGGAGAACTTCGAGAGTCCATATTTAAATACGGTTTCCTGATGTTTGCCAGCATCCTTGTCAACGTGTTTATATGAGAAAGCTGGAGGAGGTCAGGTATGTACCCATATATTGAATAGGTATGAGACGCACGACTGTGTACGCCTCAGTAATAAATTCTTTCCCCAATGGTAATTCTCTGTCATTGAGTACAGATCTTGCCAACTTCCGGCGTTTATTCTCAGGGATTTCGTTTTCCTTCTCCCGGACAACAGTTCGAAATTGATTAGAAATATCAAGAAAAGGCATACAAGTAGCAAAGGAAGTGGAGAAAGCTAAATGAATGATTTCTGTGTGGCCTGTGTGTACAAGTTTCAATCAGTTACTTTGAGCTCTTTTGGGATCTGCACGTGATATTGGCTTGCCTGCGAACAAACTTTTCTTTCTTTTGCTCTGCAACCACGTCAGGTTTTGTCCTTTGCACGCATCAAGATTTCAAAACGATGCGAGCTGTATATTGGCGTGAATGATTGAAGCAACCTTGTTTGAGGCGAATAGTGTTCTCTCACCACCGCTTGCCATAGTTTGTGTTCAACATCTCTAGTACATCTAATTGTTGTAATATCGTACTCTACCATCACTTTTGACTTGCCTCCATAAGAGGCCAGTTTAAAGCACCAACTTGCCTTTGACATTTCTCAACGCCGAAGCATCCCGAGGTTGCTGTTGTTTATGAAACTGAAGCCTTCTCCGATATCTACTATTTTCACAACACCCAATATGCCCTGTGCCAAAAAGTATCAGATGCGCGCACCCAAATTAAGGTAGTGTACACCAAGTGTAGACTTACGACAATAATCACTTTCTGAGATAATAACCCGACATGTTACCATTTCCGCCATTGCAAACACATCACGGTCATGTACATGGGAACAATTGATTACGGTGATGGTCGCCAAAGCTGCTACTGGGCACACACTAAGAGAGTCTTGGAGAGCTTGCCGGCTCTGCATTATTTCCACTAAGATGCGCCCAGATACATAGCTGCACCATCGCAAGTCAAGTGAGGTAAGTTGTGGGCACAAAGGTGGCTCCGAACCCTTTAGAATAAAATTATGCATGAAAGAGTCATCAATATCGCTGTCATGCAGACGCAGTTCCTTCAAATCATATAGTTTCTGCAAACAATAATAAAATAGTCCAAAGGGTATATTGATGTCACGTATATCGAGGCTTTTGAGAGGAGGAGATGCAGCGTCGGTGAAGACTTTTAGGTGCCGCCCTGTTTCTGCATCAGGCTCGCGAGGGTCGTTTGATGCAAGAAGATTAAGGTGTGTTAAGGATGTAGCACGCAGATGAGATAGAAGCTGGAAGATGTCAGGGCCGCCCATAAGGATGAGAGATCGTAAACTGGGAAGGAAGATAGAGCGGTCGACGTTTGGTTCGGGTTCAAATCTCAATGGATGTTTAAAGGGAACGGTCATGGAAAATAACTCGAGAAGCGGCAAATCGTCGAGTAGTTGTAACACAGAGGATATCGCCAGCGTGGTTAGGGCAACGGATGGGAGAGAAAGGTACAAAGTAGTGATAGAAACTGGAATGAGACCAGGGGAAGGAAGAAGGTTCCGTGCTACCTTGATAGCGCGTAATAATGGCACGTCAGAAAATGTTTTATCTAAGCCCGTAAGCTGATAGCCGTCGATTTGAGGATCCTGAACCTCGAATTCTTGAAGGATGGTGATATCGATTGTTGAAAGCTGTGGGGCTGGTTTATTCCACAGCCTCAAAATACGATTTGCATGGCTTAAAAGTAAAGACCTGATGGTCAAATGTTGCCATTGCGAAACTCGGGAAAGGGCTAAGTCAAGCACTCTTGATAAATGCTGGTCATCCTTCCCAGCCTCTACAGTGATCTGCAAAGGACAGTCCTGTGCTTTCTCAAGCCAGTGACGCGTCCTCTCGACAGGATATCGTCCGTCCAGATTAATGTAAATATGAGACCAAACGGTCGCAATATCTGCGGCTCTCCTCCATTCAGAACAAACGTGAGAGACAGTTAGAGGGGTGCGGGTCCAGCCATTAAGGACACATTCTTCAAATATTGCTGCCAGAATCTCAACGGGCAAACGTCTGGCCAATGTGATCATCCCCTGAAATTTTTTGACTTGTTCCAGATGTTGGAGCCTCTGAAACTGAAGTCGGCGAATCTTTTTCACCAAATCCTCAATTTTTTGGTCGATTACGGCTATACATTGTTCATGGGCAGCGATTGAAGACTTGACCGCTCCAGCGTCAACCGTCATGTAATCCTTAAAATTGAGCTGGTAAACCAAGAAGGGGGAAGGGAACGTCATATTCATATGATATTATCAAATATTTATTCGCATCATATTTAGCTGTGTTTTGTTGAGTACGCTTTCACAACTTCTCTCTTTCAAATAAATCCTGGTTCTTCTCCAAGCCCGAAGGTAAACATTCTTTCTTCTTGTACAGTTAATGATGATTCAGAGTGGAATCTTCATCAAACCACGGCCCAAGTTGCTAATCGGGATGATATGAAGACCAGTTGTTCGAGATACTGCTGAGATACTTTCTCCTCTTAACCTAGCCTGTTTGACGCGAATTAGACTTATTTCTGTCTCTTAAAGGTGTGAACCAAATTACTAAATGGATCCTCGTCGCGCACGCGACCCTCGCCTTGCCCGAGCCGATCCACGTCTACAGCGTGTGCAATCTGGGTCTCCCGCACCACCTGTCCCTTCGTTTTCCCAGAACGCACCTTCACAAAATCTCGAGCGCGAAGACTCTAACTCGTTCGAAGCTTCAAGCCAGGAAAACGCGGTCAACAATGTACAAGCATTACCATCTTCATCAGTTTACAAGCCTCGTCCGCTCTTCTGTGTAGTGTGTGCGAGCAATCAGGTATAAATTACCACTTGTTTGGGTTCCTTTCTTGCTGACTATGTTTAGAATCGCTCGATGGAAGGTCACTATATTTTGTCGTACGTTCAACTCAGTTGCCTTTGGGAAAAGATGTGGGACTTTTCTCCAGTAAAGCAGGTTATCGTGTGATATCTTCTGGAACTGGCTCGGCTGTACGCCTGCCCGGCCCTTCAATAGACAAGCCGAATATCTATCCCTTTGGAACGCCATATAACAATATTTACGAGGAGCTGAACGCGAAAGACCCTCGATTGTATGTGTCCCCACTCTCTGCATTCTTTTTTGCTGATATTATTCATCTTGCGCGCAAAGATATTCCGCAAATGGCCTTCTTCAAATGCTTGACAGGAATCGCCGGATAAAACAAGCTCCAGAGAGATGGCAGGAAAACAGAACCATCGCTGATATCGTAATCACTTGTGAAGAACGGTGTTATGATGCAGTTTGTGACGGTATGCGCTATGATTCGTGTTCACAGTGCCCAGAACTTAACGTTGTTATAGATCTACTGGCCCGCGGTGGCGAGTTTAACAAGCCCGTACATATTATTAACATGGAAATTAAAGACAATCATGAAGAAGCGCTAATTGCTGGGAAGGCAATACTCGATTTAGCGAGTGCAGTGAGTATTATCAGTTGATCATATGACATTGCTAATTACTTCTACAGATCGAAGCTACTGATGACATCGATGAAAGCATAGACAAAATCTTAGAAGCACAACAAGAAAAACATCCTCACAATCTTCTTCATGCAGTCGCTTTCTACTAGGCGAACCGGCGAATCGGGGATTGTCAATTCTGCTAGCCGATGTTTACTACATAATTATGGATGACTTCATCAATCATCCTTCCTGTGTACATTTCAAACAATCTCCTTACGGGAAAGTCATCCAGTGACTGGATTACTAAATGGGCGCTGACTATCACGCAATCTCAGCGCAAGAGCTTACAAAATGGCGTGAGAACGATGTGATTACAATGCTATTTAACAAACTTCATTGTAATATGTCTAAGAATCACTTTGACTTGTACTCTTCTGAAAATCATGCCATCTCTTCGCCTTGGAAGTATTGCGCCCAACTTTGAGGCTCAGACGACTGCAGGACCCATTGATTTCCATGAATGGATTGGCAACTCTTGGGTCAGAACATCCCATTGCTATTCTAACCAATCTCTAAGCTTAAGCAGGCCGTTCTTTTTTCGCATCCCGGCGACTTTACTCCGGTTTGCACCACTGAATTAGGAGAGGTCGCTCGCCGCGCCCCTGATTTTGCAAATCGCAACGTCAAGGTGATCGGGATCTCGGCCAATGGTCTCGAGGAGCATCACAAGTGGGTTCAGGATATCAACGACTTTGGTAGTAAAGTCGGGCCAACAGATGTGCAATTCCCAATCGTAAGGCTTCATCTTCCTACACACCCTGACGCTGCCTAATTTCCTGTAACCCAGATCGCTGACCCGGATAGGAAAATTTCCACTCTGTATGATATGCTCGACGAGCAAGATGCCACTAACCGTGACGCTAAGGGTCTTCCCTTCACGGTAAGCATTTTCCCCACCGGTTTTCTCTGTGCTTTAAACAGTAGCAGATCCGCACTGTATTCGTCATCGACCCTAAAAAAACTATTCGTCTGACATTGGCGTATCCTGCCTCTACGGGACGCAACTTCGATGAGATCATTAGGTAAGAGCTAATACCCTTCTATTGCAACCTAATTTAGATAAATTTTGTAGGGTTATTGACTGTAATATATTCTTAGCGAGCATAATAAACAGCACTGATTCATTTACTAGCACTTCAAATCGGTGACAAGCATCGCGTCACAACACCTGTGAATTGGAACAAGGGAGATGATGTTATTGTTCATCCTGGTGTTACCAACGATGAAGCAAATACTTTGTTTCCGGGCTTCACAAAGCATCTTGTAAGTCGATTATAAATATGGTTTAGAAAATGTGTTAACATATGTTTAGCCTTATCTCAGGACCACGCCCCTGAAGGTGGATTAGTTTGGAACAAGTTTGTAGGAATTTTAGAAAACTGTGTATACTTACAAGTGGCAATACTATCATGATCTAGGAGTTTCAAAATCTGTACAAAATCGAAAATTTCAATACCTAAATTTCAATGAATGCTTCTGAAATTTTGGAAATAGAGGCGCAAAGATCTCACCTACACACTTTCAAAAAAAAGAGAGCCCAAAGTGAAAAGATAATGCCAGCGGAAAAAAGCCGCGTCGACCAGTCCTGAAATTTGGGAGTTTCAAACTGCTCGTCACGAAAAGTCACATCCTGATAGGCTCATTTGGCCATTTAGCGTGACACAATCATTGCCAAAAATGGCGTTCATTTGTCACGCTCCTGAATCTCCTCCTCATACCACTCCCTTTTCAAAGTCCCTTGCCAAATAATTTTAAGCATTCAACAACTGCATATTATTT
>JASFDA010000059.1:0-44750 GCA_036936965.1 Cystoderma amianthinum
AGACGTTCCCTGATATATCCCCTGGCAAGGTACATACATCCTACAGCCCCCACTGTTTTTGAAATGCCTTTTCGTCTGTCGTAGACATACATTTTCACCGAATCCAGCATGGCTAAGACAGAAAAGGTGAATCTGTGTTCAAACAACGAAATTGCACCGTCACAACCGGCTTCCACAAGAGAAAAACACATGGTAGACGCACCGGTGCAACTGAGAATCGATTAGGTCGTAGCTAAATTTGTAGACTTGCACGGTTCCTATAACCAGTTAAATGGTGATATACAAGAAAGTCTGGTGGACCTACAAAGCATCTAAAAGACTTTCAAACCATTGGAGACGTCAAACCTTTGCCACAACTGATGGCATCTGTGCAAGACCAATAAGGCACGTGATAATAGATTTATGGTACCTCGGTCCTCGCCGACTCCTCGGTCCCTGAGTCGGTCTTTGTGTCTTCAGTCACAATGTTCAAAACGCTAGGATTGCCCGTTCAACATAAAAACCTCTGAATCTTGAATCTACCCGAACGTTAACCGACATTGCAATAAACGTATCAACAATATTTTTTAACTGTTAACTGCTCGTCCTACTGGCAGGCGGCCATTTATGCAGTCGTCTAAAGAGCAGCATGTTTGGTCGAGGCAACCTTCAATATTGGGGTTGATATTTTCCCCCCATACTTTTGCAAGATGTACGACAGGACAAGCACTCCAAGATTGAAGCACGAGGGACAAGAAACACCAGGCATCCAAATTAGCTTCCTTGATCAGCTGGACTTGGGATCCGAGGAGGCAAGCAGCCTCAGGGTCATTACTACTGTTCACAAATACCCAGAATCCCTCTTTGCCTCAGACTTTTCATTATGTGGCTGAGTGCCTACGGCAACATTTGAACTCAATGGGTAAGGCATGATGCGGACGTGATAATTCCACGATTCCAGCGGCACTGGTTGAAGAGGTTAAAATCTGCTGCCCATAAAAAGCACCCAAAGAATTAAGTGCCCCTTCCTTCAACTTGCCACTATGAAAATAAACCATTTATTGTTTACTGTTCTCAGCAGCACGAGTTACCTCATCCACATGGCCAATGCCCAGGTCAGTGCCCAATATGCCAACCATAGCTATCATTTGTATTGTATGACGCTTGATTGATGCAAATTTGTTTGATCCATACGAATCTCATTTTCCGTAGCTACAAAAATATGCAATCAAATAAATGCCGTCATGGTAACACGAAAAATGGCTTACTAAATCCTTTAGCGAGATTTCCACACCACGCGGCCACTACCAACATCGTCACTAACTTCACTGCGGTTCAAAGAAACCGCCCCAGAAAACTTGAGGCTTTTGAGTGAAAACTGAATTTGACTCTTATACGCAATGTAAGTATGTAGCATTTCATCTTGATAATGAAATCGTTCTTGTCTAACAAATTCTAATGGCGAGTGATTGCGCCAATCTCTCTGGTAATGAGTATATTATTGTATTTCTCATATTAATGAGGTCATCAATCATTTGGGGATCTCCAGGAAGATATTATCCCGGCTGCGGCATTCATTTTTTATCATCAACTTCTTCGCGATCACTTGACTGCTGTGCTTCCGGTCCACGTTTACTAATATTCACTAGCACCATGACATTAGATTCGAAACCTCATGATCCTCAATGCCACCATGAGAATGCACGAGGTGATTTTTGTCATTTCAAATGATAACTTTTTCGTTCCTATGCCTAGCATGCTGATAAATAATAAATACTGATAAGTATAACTGTTAGAACTGAAGTACGGAATCCTCGAAGAAATTGACAACATTTTCTTATATCTAGACTGAGTCCGTATCCGACGTTCCAGCAACCCACCCACTCTCTTTTGTCGATAATTCGTGATTTGTTTCATCCAACGATTGCTGGCTGTCTACCAACTTAACAACTTGCATTGGCTTTGGGACAGGTAATGTCAAATCCGACGCCTGGCTGCTATTTTGGCTTTGGAACGACTGCCCCATACCCACCCGGACAATGATGAGCGTCGGCACGATTGCCTGATCAATCAATCAGATCGCGCATGGGGAATCACGAGAATTGACTTTAGACTTACACATATCTGCGCTAAACACGCCCCGATCACTCCTCCAGCTTGTGTTTGGAGGTCAAAGAAAGCCAGCAAGAAGATCGTAGTGATGCTATATATAGCGCCAGACTCGACAATAATCCAGATGACGGACATGTACCTGTTCGAGGCACCCCGAGCTAGACTAGTTCCACGGGACATCCAATATATACGCCCAGCGATAGCCAAAGTAACAAGGATCTGTGTAGCAATTGACAAGGACCAGGCACCGAGTATCCAGTTCGCTATTGCGAAGAGAGCGTTGGGGCCTGCTGTCGGGTCTAATCTGGCAAGGTCTGCCACAGCAGCGTAACCACAAACTGAGAGATGTTCAATCATATGTTATGAAGTTATTTCTTAAATGTCCTTACCAGCAGTGCCAATCACAATCAAAATCTAAAGAAAAAGAATTTAGCCGAGACAACGTCGATTTAGAGTGTAAACATACAGGTAAGATGCAGATGATTACGTTGTTCCCCCAAACAACGTATAATCGCCATACAAGAATGGAGTCTCCGATAAGACTCTAATACCTGGTCAGAATGAACTTGAAACAAATTATTGGTGCTTTTTCATACATTTGTTATGTAAGTTCCTTTGCTGGCGACTTGAAGTGGCGAAGAGACATCGTTCCAGTAGGCGTTCGATGCCCCTAGAGTAGATGCAGCCCAGATAAACCCTTCGATGAGCATCCTCAATCCTATGGCAAGGTACGCGGTAGAGAGCATGAATTGAACTGTCGCAGTCCCTAGAAGAACACTATTTCGCTTAATAAGTAATCAAGTAACAAGAGCGCATCAAACGCCTACGCAGTAACCGAAGCCCTGGGTGATTTTCTTTTGAGAAGAATGGTAATACAAGTAAAATAGACGACTAGACTGAAATTCAAGTCCTTATGTCAGTGAAGCTTCACTGGCTTTCACCGGGGAGACCTACTTAATACCTTGAAAAAGAATGAGCAAAAGTGAAATATTTCAACAATCCAAGTGGCACACCATAAAGTAACGTTGTACACCAAAAGCCAACTAGGCCAGCCATAGATGCTGTGACATCGTGAATCATGATTACCTAGGTCCTAGAAATTGACAGAAAACTGCAACTTGCTAATAATGCCAATCCAGCGTTCTATCGCTTTCTTTTATACATCCAATCCATTTTTCACGCTCGAATATGCCTAAACTCCTAGGAGAGGCTGTTCGCTCATATCATGAATGTCTGATGTTAACTTGGTTTCACCTAACTTTGTTTGCGTTGGTGGGGAATTTTTTATAAAAGGGGATATAATTTCTCTCTTTGCGGAATACAAAGTGCCAGGCCCTCACAGGGATCCTGCCAAGTAATCACGCGGCAGGTTATTAATACATATTGAAGCTCTGATTGGGTCTAAATTCCGGCTTCTTGAAAGTCCATTGATCATTGGCCTACCAGTGTTCAGGGCCCTGAATGATCATCACATTGACAGGGTACAAAGGCTCTGGGCTCTGGCTCTGATATCCTCAGGGTCAGCGGGAGTACAGTTGTTTAATTCCCAAGAATTAGAATGCCTCTGGCCGAGCGTCGGTTATTATTTAATTATGAGGACTTGGACTTTAAGGGACTCTAGAGTCCGTAGTCTCCGAATAACTGATTGTGCCTCTGTTTCAGTATCCTTCTTCCCCCGGCTGCATTTGAACCACTGTTCCGGTTAGATTAATAACAACATATCGAAGTTAGGGGTATGCGGGGATTTCTTTAAATAAACATCTAGTACTTGCGCACCGGTATGATAATCAGAGGTCTTTTGATAACCCTGGAAGTGCTTTTGAACCGCCCCTCATGACGTTGCTTTTACCCAAAAAAGAAGAAATTTCTCACTCTCAGTCTTTTCTTACCCTTGGTTAATGGCTGCCGAGCTGAGCGTCCTTCTTGGCTAAAGTGTTGAGCGATCGCATAGTCTCACGAGCCAGAGGGAACCTACAAGTATTGGCAGCGTCTTATTTGCGCGATCCAGGTTATTCATTCTATTGCAAAAGCGTGGCCCTCAGAAGCCATTAGAGGATGGATAAGACTACCTGGGGTTAGTTACCTCTCGACGTTTTAAAAAACTTTACGAATTAGACTCTTGTGCGTGCCGGTTATGGTCCCCGCTGCAGGGGAACGTCCAATTTATTATTCTAGAATTTAGTTAGGAGACTGAAGAAGTTCACTAGTCTCTGGCAGAGGCTCATTGGCAATTGCCGAGGCGCCCTAAAAGTGTCGTGATTTCATCGACACAACTGACAGTTACCAATAACGCCTTTCTACCCACACTTCATGTAAAAATATAGTAGTTTTTTACAACTTGGCATAGAATTAAATTATGCCCGGAATAAATTTATATGGTACCCGGGACGCATAACCCTGCCACTTTGTACCAAATTTTTGTGCCAGTGCTTTATCCTCAATATCTGATCGACGAAATATCCCGATGCCACCCCAAACAACCCACAAGAACCAATATACAGCCAACAATACACCTGAGGTAGGTCCTATCACACTGGTAAATAAACGCCAGCTCGCCCCATCAAGATGGCAAATAACTGCCCCTGCACAGCCAAAGTACACTCCAGTGTACGATGGGTGTCTAACGATCCCATATGGACCATCCTTTATCAACATATGTAAGTTATACGTGCATTTATTCGATCCGAATTTTCAGATACCGATATGAGTTTATGGTCATTTTGTATAACAATTTTCAAGGTGAAAAATTTTCCCAATTGGCGATAGCACATACTCCTAAGCAAACTAGCGGCGAGAACCACACTAAATCCCAAGTAAAACTTTGGGCCATTCACATTTGCTGGTATCAAGCCAAGTAGTGCATACAAGATGATGATAACCGACGGGAAACAGCTTACAGCCTGTTACCTAGTGAATTAATGGGTAGTGGAAGTTGTTAATATTGTTGGACTTACAAGGCACAGCTTTGTACCTATCACAGCGGCCTGCTCAAATCGTAGGTTTTCACCCAAAATCTTGTCTGAGTCTACTGACGAGGCCTTAGGTGGAGTGAATATTTTGTAAAACCCTTGTATCAAGAGAATGCGAGTGAAGACGATTAGGATCCGAGCTTGAACATTCATGGTAAGAGCTGATGGTTTCATGTACTGATAGTAGTTTATAACTGGTTTCACTCACGAATCAGAACCGGTGGAGTGGAGGTAGAGTGAAAATTGACCACGTGCACCAATTGCTACGTTATCATATACCTTCCCAGAGATATAAATATAAAAGAACCTTGAAAGATGCCAGAACAGCTCAGTCGATGAAAAGATCTATCAAAAGCTAGGGCAATAAACACTAATGACCAAAGTTTCTCTAATCAGACGAATACAAAATTAGCAAGGCAAGGATTTTGTTTTGCAGGCGTACACGATTCAAAATGCAAATGGCTCCCAGAACGGTTCAGTTTTTTTGTGGAGTTTGTCATAATCGAAGACACAGGAAAATAAGCTGGCTTCATAATCATGTCGCAAACAGTCAACATCTTTGCGGTTGAACAGTTTTCTCAACACAATAACTCGTCTGCTTGTCTGTCCCGTGTGAATTTCTTGCGATCAGACTCATCATCGATCATGCCTCGAATTCTTTGCGACAACAATAGGCTATCTTGAGAACGAGGTCAAGACACCCTGTTTCATCGCGATACATATTTCAGCTTTCAGATGAAAAATGACACCAGATACATGCGTAGCAGATTACCACCCAGACTCGGAATCTGTTGTGAAAAAAAAATCGTTTTAGGCCAGCTTGCACTCACGCCACGGCAGCGGACTTTAACGATAAGGAGATGGAATACAAGGTCGCCACCTTACGCAGAGCCCGCGCCAAGTACGCTGGGACAGGAGAGATGTCTCCGCTGACCAGCGTTCAGATATACCCTGGCAAACACAACGCACAGGCCAAATCCATCGATGAGCTCGGTATACGTAACAGCCGGGGAATTTTGGCGGCTCATGCGCTGTGTCTGGCTGACGATCCCACACAAGCCGTTCCTCTTCTTCGGCCAAACCGAAAGAATTCTTGTAAACAATTAGTAAGTTCGATATTTCCAGTATATTTATCGGGATACCCCCACTTAAGCGAACATCATCTTTCGCGAATAGTAACATGTAAATGAAACCAAAGATTGGAATGGCCTTCCTCCGAATTCGATGCCTACATGCTGCATCGAAGAAACCGTCAGGTTCTGGTTCATACCGCTTCACTATCATGAGGAAACTTCTGTGGCTTTTTCCATTGTTGTGTCTGACTTTTGGAGGATCGCTGGCACATTTCGATAGATTGTTTAATTGTAATAGCAAAATGTGCATGCTCAATCAAAATAACAAATTATCAGTCACCTATTATATCGCATACGATAGTAGCTGTAAGTTGAAAAGGATGCAATCTCGTTATCGGTTAAATGTTGTACCGTCATGCATCGATTTTCTTAGGAATACTGTACCATTTCATTCAATTCGGCCGTCCCGTGTCCTACCCCTTGGTGGTTTGGCCAAAATCGGACCGTTGTCCCTTGTCCCAAAGGTTTTGGCCGGTCACCCAAAATCATTGTTCAGAACGGGGCGGAGTAGGGTCTACGAAATTTACGACTATTCCTCACTCAAGTTTTCATCATCATGTCGCCAAAATTCTCTTTGGTTGTGTAATACAATGTGGTTCAACAATTGATTTACTGTACGGGACTAGGGAGCACTGTTGCTTGAATATCTGCGGGGATTTCTTGATGAATGATGAATGGAGATATATTTTCTGTTGTAAATTTGTCCTGGTGTATTTATCTATAAGTAGTGTACATACGAGAAATTTGTATCCAAATCAGTGGTGACATAAGTACCGGCAACCTTGCGGAATGGCTCAATAATTTTGGCCGAAATGTTGATGTGTCCCAGGTCCCAACCAATCTGGCCAGTGTCAACAATTCGGCCAAGCTGTCCCGTGTCCCAACCCCGGCCGAATTGAATGAAATGGTACAGTAACTTGAGTCCTATCAACGTTATACAATTTCGATAGCATGCGATACAGTTTAAGGGCAGTACGTACTCACGAATCATAGCCACTGGGGCATCGTTTCGTCGATAGCTTAATACTTGAGTCCGCTAACAGCTCGCAGTTCACTTAACCAAACTCTATACCATGCTGACAAATACAATATTACAATGCGTGTGACAACGTGACATGACAACGATTTGTTGTTCCGGTCCCCAATAAATTTCTACTCAACATGGTAAGTTGCCCAGTAAAGGTCTCCCAGAAATTTGCTAATTTTGATAAAGGGAGGAGGCGATAGATATCCTTATCCTAAATATGTATGGTCGCCAGCAGGTAAATTGCTAATAGAGATGAGCTGAACCTCACTAACTGAGGTCAAGGTGGTTGGTGGACGCGTCCATCGAATTGGCTATCCAACACGACCATAGCCACCATTGGAGTTCTTGCAGTCACGCTTGCGGTCTGGAAAGTTAGTGCTGACCATGAGGTAAGCTGGTATATCCCAAGGTATACCCTTAAAATCTAATGTCGGGGTAGGAACGAACGATCCCTCCCAATCGATTCATTCCATCAATGCTGGTATCTACCCTGCTTTCTTTCCCTTCTCGAATGGAAGTTCTCATTATGGTCTTTACAGTGGGCGAAACAATACAAGGAAGTGGAGAAGAAATAGATTGCCGATTGGCTGCGGCTTGCACATGTCCTTGTAACACATTCAAACAGAGCTTCCTCGCAACTTCGGAACAATATATGAATGAGTATGCGCACTTTGGTATGCCCGTCGCTTAGAATGCAGTGTGCTTCATTGCGAAAGCCCCCAGAACGAGGACCCTTTGTCGAGGCTAGGATACTAAATGCCGGCACTCACTGCCCATCGAAGGACTATCACATCTGCAGAAATCGTTGAACATTACAAATGAAACGCCCTTAAGTCGTGCTCCGTGAATGTGGCTATAAAAAAAATTTCCAATAATTAGATATACCTGTCTATCGCCGATCTTTTACATTGCAGGAGAGGTTATGAAGCCACGAGTTAGCCAACAGAACCATCCCTTGAGCATTTTTCTTCTATTTTTAACCCTGCACAATGATTACAGTCAGGAACCTGTGCACAAGGCGTGTTCGCTGATGCGAAGGTTCATACTACCTGGAGCGCAGCACGATTAAGCCTCATGCCTTTCATTCCGACACACAAGGCCGAACAACAATGCAACATTTTTAGCGACGTGATGCGATGCTTTATAAACTTGTCTCGAAAGTACTCGCCTCTTAACACTTTCAATCCTACACTTTTGAGAATGAGCTCTACATCGATTATGACGAGCCCACCGCCAAGCCTAGATGTTCAAGTCCTTGCGAAAACTACCCGCAAAACCCTAGAGCGTATAGCGCCTTTCTGTCAGATGAGCAGTCCGTAAGCTATAATCCTCAACTTGGTTTGCGCGATTGTTTTGATTATCTTTGATAGTTCGTCCGATTCCTCCACTACTTCGTCTTCCATAGCGGCCATCACCAAGATCGTCAATCGCATGCAACTATACATCCGAGCCATCAATAGCAGTGTCTTAGCATCGCAGTGCGCATTTCATCTCGCGAGCGATGCGATGATATTGTACGATACCGTCGTCGCCCAGAAAGGATGGGACACAGATATCTCGGCAGACAGCCTACGCAAGCTTGCAACTCAAGGATGTGATCATGCACAGCGTACTCGCGAAGTCGTTCGGGATGTGCATCAAGACATGTATAAGGTCAGTCTTGGTATTTATGTTAAGGCCTTTAGGACTCATACTTACGCCACATGTAGATTGCTGCGTATACAAAAGATAATTATGATATTGTCCTCGTACATCCCGATCCTAGCCACTGTTTGTGCAATTCCTCCCCTTATTTTCATCGCAAGAATTGACAAGATTTCGCTCTCATCTAGCTGCTACCCTCCGCAAGCCATTGAAGGAGGTCGGAGCAGACCTTGTTGCAAACCTTAGTCTTCTTACCCAGTTCTCCGCGCTTGCAGCACAACATGCGTTATGGTGGGAATGGGCCAAGGATCAAATTTCGCTTTCCACTGCATACACTGAAAATTCAACTCTCCTTCCTCCCATCAAACCTTCGGGGGACGTTTCAACTTTCTTACGTTGGGAGAATATCAAGAGCGATTATCAGATGTATTACAATGTGGTAAGCACATTATGGCATCTTTTCATGGTAACGTCGTTAAATCTACCCTCTATCTAGATGAGTTTAGTGCAGGAGCAATATCCTGGCTTCCTCTCTAAATCTGCTATCGCTTGGCAAAGAGTGACCTCTGAGGAAAATGCTTCTAGCGTCTCTGTTGCTCAGAGTATCCCTAATTCGAACGCACCAAGCCCCCCTGGTTCAGCTGCGCACAGTCCTTCAACCAGCTCAGTGACTGTCGCTAGTCACGCCGGGGGGAAACAGACACGAGAGGGAAGGCCCGTAGGTGTCAAAACCTTACTAGGGAAATTCCGGAGCTCAAGTTTGGACTTGAGACGAGGAAATAAGGAGAAGGATGACAAGAAATTTGAGTCGGACAAGGCGCCTCGCTCGAGTTCGCGGCAGAGCATACAATCGCGGTTCGGGCGCTTGTGTTGCGTCGAGATGTCTGATTCATGAACTTATTTACTTTTGAATGGATTATTTAACTGAACAGTTGAACATAGAATAGAATATAGACTGCGTGCGTTACCTAGATGCTATGAAAATAAAAATAACTCCCCTCAAGCCCAGACTGAGAGAAGCCGCAAATCGACCAAAAAGCCACGTTTTCTTAATTATTTTGGTTTCGCTCATTGCATTATAATATACTCCCGATTAATAAAACGGGACGCAGAAGATAAGGGGTTGGAGGAAAATATTGGTGATGAATGGATTGCATATTCAAAGAGAGTGCCTTTTGAATTTATTCTCCCTGTATGGTAGATATTGGTTCAAACCTTCGCAAAAAGTACTTCAAATTTTGTGGCTTATCTTATTTTGGAAGAACCGTTTGCGATGAAAACACTTATGGATAGCTGGTGACGTTCGGCCACCCCTTGTCCAGTCTCAACAGATAATGCTACATGCATACCCTCCAAGCCGAAACTGGCAAAGCCAGCACTTACTCGAGTTATGTAAGTAAGTTCCAAACATTAATTGTTGTAACCACAGTGCAAATCTCATTGCGATGTTCAGCAAAATACATAAACAATTACAGGATCCTGACTCGAAACAATGCTTGTGTGTTAGTACCATTTGTCACATCATCAAATAGGAACCGCAACAATCTTAGGGTGGCCTGGGGCAGAGCCAGGGGGCCGGTGAACTTCTTTAGCTCTCCAACCAGAATTTTCAAGCACAACAATAAATTCTGCTAGCGTCCTCTCCTTTCCATGGGTAACCACCATCATCTTTAAGGTCTATCAGCATTAATGATACGGCACATCCGAATAATCGTACCTGAACATCCACTAAATAAGGGAATATTTGACCATATCCACCATTTGGAAGAAGAGGGGAAGGCGGTACGGGTACAAGTCCCCCTGGTATTTCCTTGCTGACAGTAGTGTCAGTGCACGCGTAGTCGACGATATTGTCTATGACCATGAGCTCTGATTCTGGCCCGGCAGCTTCTCGAATTTTTTTCAAGATGTGGACACAAACGTTATCGGTCCAATCATGAAGGATCATCCTCAAAAAGTAGACTCTAGCGTTTTTGACAGGTTGAGACTCCATAAAATCGATTTCTATTTAGAATCAGCCATGGGTGGTGTCAAATAATGGGTAACATACCTTGGAACTGAACTTGTCCAGATTTAAGAGCCGCTGGCAAATGAGTTTCAAAGAACTAGTAAAATGAACATGAATAAATGATTTAGGTAAGGCAAAAATACATACTCTGATTCCTTCCGCAATGACTGGACCACGGTCTTGAACTACATATTTGAGGTCCGGGTGGGTCGAGGCGATTGGCAAAGTTTGGGATCCAACGCCGCCGCCTACGTCAACGATAATACTCCCTTTTGGTAATACCCCCCAATTATAGCCTGTACATTGTTGATTTATTTAAAGCTTGATTATAACGTCTGAGACAGCTGACCTTGAAGGATAGCTTGTGGTGGAAACATTCGAGAGCCTGCTTCAAACCCAGTCTGGAATCGTCGAAGTCGTGCTTCATTTCCAGGACGTTCGAACCAGGAAAAGATAGAGAGATCAGTTTTGAAGGCGAGATTGAAAGCAATTTCAGAATCTTCATCGTTCTTGCCCTTCTTGGGATTAATCAATGCATCCGTCAGGTATGCAGAGGCTTTGAATACATCATCCGAGCTACAATAAGTCAAAAAAAAAGAAAAGAACGAGGTTCAGTTAGTCATACAAGTGAGTTATCAGTGCTGCCACTCCCGATGTGCCATCGTATTTTTCGTCTGGCCTGTGAACATCCTTCAACATTTTATACCAAGAATCTGGACTGACAGAGATTTACTTTTCAAATAGAGTGGCCACATCTTTTCCTGTGTCAAGTGCAGATGAAATCCTGTTATTTGTGAAAACATTGGGGGAAACCTCTGAAACTATCATCAGAAGGGCTATAAGAGATAAGATGATCCTTGCCTGTAAGAATGTGCTCGGTTGCAAGAAGTCGAAGAGCGCGACCTGATAAGAAAAAAAAAGCTCACAACCAAAATAAAAGCTTCAAGTGGGAAATACATACCCAATTTATCGGGGTCAACGCGGTTCTTCTCCGCTATATCTTTCACATGAAGGCCCTGTTCAAAAGCGGGATGATTACGTGCTTAAACATTTATGCAAGTAAATTGGAACTTACTTGAGGACCGGCTTCGCGTAAGATTTCTACGGTATTTGAATCAGTTGCCAGCCTGAGAGCCGATGGTACGTGAAACTACACTCAAATAAGTAATGCAGTTCGAGACGCTTAAGCCTCACGGATATACCTGTGTAGCTTTAATGACAAGTGTCATCGGAGCAGGCCTAACGATTGCAACAAGCTGAGCGGCAGCAGAAACGATATGAGAAACGGCTTCAGAGACTTGTGGGTCGAGTCGAGCAACCTCGCTCTCAATACTGAATGGGACGTCAAGGGATGGGAAGGACACATTACGCGCTGCACAGTTTTGTTCGATTGTTGTAACGGAATCACTGATAAGCTTGGCTAGGGAGTTCATAGTCGAAGGAGGCATGGTAGTTTGCCGATTTTCAGTCCGTTGTGCCTTTTTAAAGCGAGAGAACATCGGGGTGCAACACAACAACAATGGTGTAACTTGCTAGCATCCATATTGAATATGCTGTGAACACTTAACTTAGAAGTGTACGGTGAGAAGTTTCCTGGCCATAGGCAAAAGCAGTTCCCTAATAGGGCGAATGGAACATTGTACATGCAGCATCAGATCATGTTTGATTATCTGAAGAATCATGATGCTGCGCCTTTAATCATGCATGATTTCTAGCCTGAGAATTAAACGATGGATATGTGAGCTTGGGAGGTTCAACGTTCAATGTTCAACCGTCAGCACAATCCAGAATAGCGGCACAATGTCGACACTGAAATGACACTTGTTGTAGTATATTATTACATGTATGTATATATTTACCGGGTAATATGATATTTGAGTTTTGCTAATATCAATTTAAGAGTTTCCATTCCGCCCAAAGTCTCCAGACCGAGAATAGACTCAAAGTCTGTGAGTGCCTTACTTAATTAAATTGAAATAAGGCCAGGTCGGCTACAGGTACAGGCCGTGATCTATCATCCGGTTTGCTTTCCCGGGCCGGCGACTAGAGAGCCACGCGTTACAATCCCGCTCCTAAATCGCGACCAAGATGACAACTCAGTCTACCAAGGTTCCCAAGCAGCCTTTGCACCCCTCCGTGATACCTCGCCTTGATCCTGAATACATTGCGTTCCACAACGAGCATATTCTCTATATAACTCCACCTCATACATTACAATGGGATCCAGCGCTGCGCGATCAGCCTACAGTCCCCGGCGGGTCCCTCCCACTACCAGTGGGAAAAGTCGAGACATATGACCTAACCCATACTAAATTTTTAGCATTTACTCCGGAGGGCGATGCGCCTGCAAGTGGGTGGCCCGTCTTGATCTTTTTCCATGGAGGTAGGCCTCGGACTCTACCGACATCACTGCTGATTGAACTATGAACATAGGGGGATGGACTTTTGGGAATATTAATAGCGAGACCTCGTTCGCTACAAATATGTGTGTTCGTGCGTGGTTTTGAGTTGGGCTTCTACAACTTTCTAAAGTGGCTTAGGTGCCAAGTGTGTAGTCATTTCTGTTGATTACCGCCTGGCACCAGAGCATAAGTATCCTACAGCCGTCGACGACGCTGTCGAGTCGTTACATTGGGTTATTCGAAATGGTCAGGATAAACTTGGCATTGATATAAATAAGATTGCTGTTGGAGGGTCTTCCAGGTGCGTCCCAGCGTTTATAGCAACCCCTCGTAACTTGAAAGCCCTACAGTGGCGGGAATTTAGCAGCAATCTTGGCGCTGAAAGCCGCTCAGGCTAACCCACCTCTCCCGGTCATGTTTCAGCTTCTGATCGTTCCAGTTACGGATAATACTGCATCAGTAGAGACCCGCTGGGCAGATAATATCCACACACCCTGGTTGTCTCCGGAACGTATGCTCTGGTTTAGGAATAACTACCTCCCTAATCAGGCCGATTGGACTAAATGGGATGCATCACCGATCTTTGCTCCAGACGACCTTGTAAAGAAATTACCTAGAGCTTGGGTGGCCGTTGCAGAGCTTGATATCTTAAGAGATGAGGGAATCGCATACGCAGAAAAGTTAAGAGAACAAGGAGTTCACGTTGACGTAGATTTGTACGAGGGTGGGCCACATCCCATTATGGCCATGGATCGTGAGTTTTAATTTTTGTTACAATGTCAAATTCTCAATTTATTCTACTGTGTTTCTCTGCCAGGGTAAGCATTTTTAATATCTACAAGTGCATCCTCAAATGAAATTTTTCTAGTGTTCTTAAACTTGGAAAGAAACTCGTCTCAGATGCTGCAGCAGCACTGGGGGCTGCATTTAACGGTCTACCATATTGATGGCTACCACGACAAATAAGAATTTTGAAAATGTATGTTTAAATGTACTTTTAGTTGACCATTTAACGCAATAGCATTGTCTGTGATTTAAATTTTCATGCCCATATATTACCAAGTTTTCCCTGGCGTTATATACAAATAATGTCATCAAATAAATTCAGCACTTTCCTTCTGGATCGGATCCGCCCAATTATTTTCTATATGCATGTCCTTGCATTCGGGGGTCCTGACTTGACACCGTTGACGGGATTTGTCAGCAATATGATGGCGAGTCCAAGTTCGTTTTCACGATGCTTTTTGCCCTAACGAGTCTGAAGATCTGAAGGCCAACGAAACGGCACTTTTCATCAGATGTTTGGCCTTCACTAGCGCTCATGAAGTGATAAACTGTTGGAATTCCTTTGCCCTTTACTGAGATCTGATTTTTGTTTAATATCTGTTGATTGCAGCCTAGATCCAGTTATTCCACACACTCAAAGCTAGCGAGATTTTCTACGTCCCTATTTCCATTTTTATTGCTCGGCGACGGACAGTACCCTCGAATGACTGGTAAGAAACCTCAAGTTTCCACATTTTGGATTTCTGTTACCGATCTCGACAATCATCTTCGCTAATCTGCTGCATCCTGCCACGGTTGATTTTACCGCATGAGCAGACCCTTTTTAATCATAAATTAGCGTGAGTTTTGTTCCTTAGTTGCTCGTAAATATTAACACGCAATTCTGATCCAAATATCCTTTTCTTTTGGGGTAGTGGAGGTATTGGTCCATTTTGAGGCTGCGTCACTTAAGGTTACCTATCTTCCATTGATTCCATTCTTTACACACGTATGTAAAGCCTAGGGAAATCTTACAGGTTATCATTTAAAGAAACGGGTGTTTGTCTTCATTCGGTAACCGAAATTCTCGCGTCGTTTGAAAAATTCTGTGCTTACACGGCCTTCTAGTAATCAGTCCGGATACCACTTGATACTTGCTTGACCATCGAACACCTTGGTGAGTAAAGAAGGGGTTTTTTTGCTTAATGTGATGGAAATCAATGGCATGGAAGCTGTTAGCAATTCAGGTTTCAGCCAAACAAAAACTCGGGCAAATTCCGGATGAACTCTACATTTCGCTTTCAAATTCAAAAGAAGTGCTTCTACGTACACACCATCCCCATCAATCGCATCAAGATCTACAAAAGATTGAAATATATTTCATGCTCCTGTCAAACAACCCACCTACAATTTCAGGATTTCTTAAATTGCAAATCTTAATTATTTGCAGATTGTCCAAGAGATTTTGCATATTGGAGCTACTGCCATCGTGCCATGGTCTTAGGCTTCTTTCTGTATCAGACATTTAATTCACCGTGAGCTCTTCATTGTTTTCCTCGCAATCTATTTCAATACAAAGTTTCAAGACTGAATTCTTTAGAGCGGTTTGGGATCCCACAAAATTTTCTTTACCCAAGATGGTTTACAGCAACCGCCCTCCGTTACTCACCCACTCGTACGTTTTAGTATACGAGGTCAAATACAAAGCCTCGTAGTGGCGACTCTGGCATCAAGGAGGAAGCGTGACATGGACATTATAGGTCAGATTCCACGTTCTCGTTCACATTCCAGTACTCGTGATGATCAACACATTATCCGTGGTGTCTCCCAAGTTTCTCCGAGTTCGACGGGATTACTGCCATCATAGGTAGGAACCGACTTCGCTCATCAAAGATGTGAGTCCCTTGGCATTCATTAGCAACGGCATATCTGTGGTTTGTGGACCCTTTGATGCACACTGATGACTGAGGAGTGCAATCCATGGTCGTAACTCACGCTCTCGGCATAATCTTGGACGGTGATAATTCATACACAGAGCGATAAAGTCTCTCGGTGTATTCTTTGAGAATCTACACCACACTAACACCCTCAAATGGGAGCAAACCCGACATTCGTGAGTCTCTTTAAAACATATACAATCTGCTCGCTGGTTTGATTTCACATTGACGCCATAAGCAGTCTGTGTGAGGGCTCTATCGGATCGGGTCTCAAGTCTGCTGATTTTATTGTATCGGGACTCTTAGTCCCTGACTAAATCAGGCACGTTTGCCGAAGTCGCTCGTCGGCATACTGAATATTTTATTTGGGTGGCTTCCTTTTCAGAATATCATGATGCATCCCCGGTGAATTTTATCCTGAAGTGCTCGTGGGAGGCATCGTGCGTGCGTCTCGCGTTATCAGCTGTCTCCTCCAAGCAGCTTTATTTCCACTAGCACTCAGTGGACCAATGGGAGATTTAAGTCTCCATAAAGTTTTCTGTGGACCACTACTTATGACATCTTAGGACCCATCTCTAGTTTCACCTCAGACATCTCAACAATCATACATCTGGGTTCTTTCATTTACTTCTCGATGGCCACTCGTAAATTTAGCTTTTGAGAAGAAGATGGCCGTCGTGGATTTTATCACCGTCCTAGATTAATCTTGATAGGCGCCCGAGATCCTGTGTGGGGTTCGGTTCTTACGATTAGGTACTTTCTGAAATTCGCAGTCATGTTTTGAACGAAATTTCCGTCAGATGCATTTATCGCTCAAGCCCCTGCTATTTAAATATACACCGCAGTGTGTAACTAAATTCTCACCCCGCCTGTACCTTATCTTTTATAGATGTATAAAGGGCGGTCCCGAAAGCATGCTGGTTCAGGATGTGATGGCTTATTTTAAACGGATGCCAAGAGCTTTCATTGAGCTCTTGACCTGGATTTTACATCCTTGAATGTTACGGTACCGTTTAGATATGTATAAATCTATTGATCAAGTCCGATCCAATACGGGCAGTTTTTTATCTTTTACGCATGCCTCCACAAGTTTCCTCCATATTCCATCACTTCCTGATCCGCTTTAAATTGGTACCAATTTCGTTAAATCTATCAACGCCCCTTCACTGTTGAGGCCCGCTTGGATAATCGCGACGTCACGAAGAGCTCCAATTGGGTCACCGAGACCGTCATCTTTCCCTCCGATGGCTCCAAAGAAGCTCAACAATTCAACTTGCACCCCTCTTTCCTCCTCTTCGATAATCTCTTCCTTCTCCTTGTCGGGTTTACCTTCCTCTTTGACCACGGATTTAATCAAGACACGCACGACTGCACCAGCTGGTTGGTAAATTGTGTTGACCGTCAGCCACCCATCTGTTCCCGTAATTACAAATCCGTCTGTAACTGGCCTGGTTGGAGTTGGCGCTGCCCAGGTCATCTCTATCGTTCCATGATATTCAGAGCCAGATTTAAGCACGGCATTTATAGTGTCGTGCGGTTTCAGATAATCTTTGTTTAAGGAGGCAAATCCAGCTAGATGAGTGATGCCGTTGGGGAGCATCGTCCTCAAAGCCGCGACGGTGTGCTGGGAAATTTATCAGTCCGAGTTAACCGAGCGCTGTATTTATGACATACAACACCTCCATCAAGCTGTGGGGCATTTGTTACTGTTATGGGTGTGATCTAGATACCCCGGAAATTTGTCACTTACCAGGAAGCCACCTTGATACTGAGAAAAAATTTCAATGAACACACGGACCCAAAAACAGACAGATATTGCTCACGTCTGGTACTGTGCGCCAAGGTGTCTTATACCATTTCGATTCCTTATCGATATAATCGACCTTTGTGGCCTTGAAAAAGATAACTTTACCAATCTTCCCTTGCCTAATAGCCTCACCGGCGGCTTGGAAACCGGGCTCGGCCTCAAAGTTTTCTGCTACGCGCCAGATGAGACCTTTCGGCTTGTAAATATTGTTGTATTCATGTATCAGCTGCAAACCCTGTGCGACGTCGGGCGCCACAGGTTTTTCGCTCAGTACATGTTTTCCAGCAGCAAGCGCCTTGAGGACTATAGCAGGTTGCACGGTGATTGGAAGTACCACGATAACTGCACCTATATCAGATCTAGCAAGGAGGGCATCCAGATCGGTTGATCTAGCCCCATCATGGTATATAGCTGGAATCGTGTCCAGTTTCAACGTAACAGCAGCCGCATCTGCTAGTTCATGGGCACTCTTCTCAGATCTCGAATACACAGCTTTGAGAGGAGGTGCCTCGTTTCCTAAGACTGCAAGAGCTGGGAGATACGCTGATGAATAATATAGGTGAATGTTCGGATAAATAAAAGGACAACGATAAAGAGTAAAAAATACGAGCCTCCGTTAGCAAAAAGTCCAGCACCAAGAATCGCGATACCAGGGATTGCTAAAGACATATTAACTAGGGTTTGAAAGACGAAGTCGCACTATCTAGGCTAGTTACCGTTTTGTATCTTGACGAGAATTAAAAATATCGGGGGAACCCACACCTGCCGATAATTACCCGGTATGGCCATAAAAGGAAGTTAAGTCGTTCCGGATTTGGAAAGTCTTTTTTTATGATAATCTGGAGAGAAAACGCGTCACAATTTCTATTTTGTTGCACACGGAGAATCTTCTAGCCTGGTATCAGGAAACCGCGGTTAACGCAACATAATTACCCTGTCAAATGAAGGTTCCGAAGTCTTCGAAGAACGCCGTTCACCGGCGGACTATTCTCGGGAAAGGTAGTCTTTGAAATTCCCCAGGAACTGAGTGATATCGGGGGAATGTCTTTGGTTTTAAAGCTTAGTCGGAGCGGGGATGTCTCTTGCTAACTTTCGCTCTTTTCGCACCACATTATCTGCCAAATGGCTGCGCCCACTAGCCCAAAGTTACCGGACAACTTTCTTTGGGGGTTTGCTACAGGTGCGTTCAAATTTACCCCGCAATTATTATAATAGTGCGGGGTAGTATGGGGTGCGGTCATCCCGAAAATCAGGAACACTGATTTTTCGTTGCAGCGAGTTTCCAGATTGAGGGTTCTGCTAATGTTGACGGACGCGGGAAGTCTATTTGGGATGATTTTGCCAAGCTTCCAGGCAAAACATTAGACGGAAGGGACGGCGATGTTGCCACAGACTCCTATCGTTTGTGGAAAGAGGACCTTGCACTCCTTAAATCTTACGGCGTGAAATCCTACCGTTTTTCTCTCTCCTGGTCACGCATTATCCCTGATGGAGGTCGGGATGACCCAATTAACCCGAAAGGGATCGAATTTTATTCGAATTTTATTGATGGCCTTCTTGCAAACGGCATTACACCCTTTGTTGTATGTATACCATTTTCTTTGGAGCCGACCCTTGTCCTAAACTTCGTTGCTGAAATTTTCACCGTCTGCAGACTCTTTATCATTGGGACCTTCCTCAAACGCTACACGATCGTTATGGCGGCTGGTTGAATAAAGAGGAGATTGTTAAAGACTACGCAAACTATGCCAAAGTATGTGTTCAAGAGATTTACAACCTCGACAATCTCATCAATCAACCTCGCTTCTCTTATTTAGGTTTGCTTTGAAGCCTTTGGTGATCGTGTCAAACATTGGTACGTTTTTCTTCCATACGCGCTAGCTATTTACCCGCTGATCACATGAGGGTGTTCTTACCAGGCTGACTATCAATGAACCATGGTGTTGTTGTATCCTGGGATACGGTCGGGGGGTTTTCGCTCCAGGTCGGTCAAGTGACCGTACACGTTCCCCTGAAGGGGACTCAGCTACAGAACCGTGGATGTAAGTGTACGGCATTTGGGAGGAGGGCTTTAAAGACCGCTCCTCTGGTCCATGCTTTTCTCATGTTTTTCGTGCCGTACTGACCGGTTTGACTGTAGAGTTGGGCACAACATCATTCTCGCCCACGCGCATGCTGTGAAGCTTTACCGCGAAGAGTTCAAACCCTCTCAGAAGGGTCAGATTGGGATCACCCTAAATGGAGACTGGGCAATGCCATATGACGACAATCCGGAGAGTAAGCATCGTCACGGAGCCTGGGGAGCCACCCGAGTTCTGACAATTTTCGACAGATATAGACGCTGCTCAACATGCTCTTGACTTCGCAATTGGTAATTAAGCCCTATCATTTGAACTTAGTTGCAGTCTGCTGATCAGGGGCGTCTTTTTTGCTCTTTCCGACAATTCTCAGGTTGGTTCGCCGTACGTCACTAATCCATTTGCCAAGATGGATATGATATTGATATTTCGCCGTCCTGTTGTCTTAGGATCCTATTTACCTTGGTTTTTTCCCCCCATACATGAGAGAGGTGCTTGGTGACAGACTTGCGGATTATTCCCGGGAGGAATGGGCAATTGTGAAGGGCTCGTCTGATTTTTACGGAATGAACACTTATACCACCAATCTCTGCCGTGCGTCTCTTCGATCATAGACGTTGCCTATCGGGATATTGAACGAAATCAACAGGGGCTGGTGGGGATGATGAGTTCCAAGGATTCGTAGATTACACATTTAAGCGACCTGATGGGACTGAATTGGGGACACAAGGTACAAATTCAATTGATCGGATCTTATATGTATTAATCATCTCTGATAGCCCATTGTGCTTGGCTTCAAGACTGTAAGTTTTTTCTCTTATTCTATGCAACCTACTAACTCTGTGGCATCAAGATCCTGAAGGTTTCCGTCACGTAAGTCGCAAGTCAATACATTATTGAGTTTTATTGACTGCGCTTCAGTTGCTCAATTATCTGTGGAAGGTTTGTAGCCGAAATCTTTTCTTCTGTGTAAGCGACGGCTCACATTGTCATCCAGAAATATAAATTACCCATATTGTAAGTTGAAAGTATCTCTCTTCTACCATGTATGATTTTGCTTAAATTGCAATAGTGTCACCGAGAATGGCTTTGCTGTCAAGGGGGAGAACGACATGCCTCTAGAACAAGCTCTCGTCGATTCTGCTCGTGTCAATTATTTCCGCGGGACTACTGCTTCTTTATTAAGCGCTATGCACGAGGACGGTGTTGATATTCGGGCATACTTCCCCTGGAGTATGCTTTCATCTTCCGAAATGATGGCTCGCCCTTACTTTTTTTTTTAGGTTTGCTGGACAACTTTGAATGGTCGGTCCAAGCCGTGAATATGTGACTTATTCTGACATTATGACAGGGCTGACGGATATACGACGCGGTTTGGTATAACATACGTTGACTATGAGACGCAGAAGAGATACCCGAAGGCGTCTGCGAGGTTTTTGCTTCAGGTATTTATCCGAGCACTTGCGACCTTCTCATATCGAATTGCCTTTATTTTTTAGTGGTTTAAAGACCATTCTACCGAAAAGAGTCCCGCCATAGCCAGTATCAAACCTGTTACGAAACAAAATGTGGATATCACTGTTATCCCCGCTTCTACCAACAGCAGTGCCTCTACTGTGAACCGCGGGGCATCACCTCCCAACGCCAATAAAGCCCCTGTGAAGGCAACGAAACCCAACAAAGGCTTCAAGGCCCGTGTTTCACGATACATCACAGCAGTTTTTGCTATGGCCAAGTAAACACTTCACCTAAATCTGTGACTTCTCGTATCTTACATTCATAACGACAATTCAACGCTTTATTCCACCTGCTACTATCATGTATTTTGGCGATACCCCGGAATACGACTGCCCTTGTAATTATGTACACCTAGGCCAAGCCCTGTACTCTACAAATAAAATTTACGATTTGCATTGATTAATTGATTCCTTGTCGGGTGGTGGCCGGGGTCCCCAATTTAAGATTAAATGGTGACAGATTACTCCGTAATGTCGTGGAATCTTTTATGCACAAGACTATTCGCTCTTCGCGTTGTGTGGAATATCCTCGTCGTTGGCCGCTGTGATGTCGACATTCACTTCGTTTTCTGACTCGGCACAGAGCTCAACAACGGCTACCGCGTCGGCTTCGGTGACAGCTTCCACGTCCAACTTGTCGACCGCTGAACCACCGCTGAACGATGACGAAGCGGGCAAGAAGAAGAAGACTACGAAGCGTCGAAAAGTTAACCACGCGTGTCTGTATTGCCGTAGGAGCCATATGACTTGTGATGAAGGGAGGCCGTGTCAGCGATGGTGAGTAGACCATGTACTTTTCTCTCGGCCTTCGGTTTTCTGATTTTTGTGGGCAGTATCAAGCGGGAAATTGGACATCTCTGCCATGATGAGCGACGTACAAAGCTGCCTGATAAGCCGACTTCTTCGCAAGGTGATCTGCCTCATGACTTTGCCCCTGGTGTGTCTTGTTCTATATAGTCTTTTCAAGTGTTGATCGGCCAGGCTATCCAGTTACTGTGTACCAGGCCCCTCCACCACAAGTTGCTTCTGCTTGGCCAATGGCAATACCTAATTCAAACTTTTTATACCAACCAGAGACTTTGGGGAACGAACTGTCCGTCCTTTCGTATGTTGTTCCACTGCTTTGAAGCAGGTCTTATCTGCTGACGCTTGTACCAGTGACTTTTTGGAAAAGGTAGACGATGGAACTTTTTTCACGCCTCCTGCAACAGTAGTGCCCTCTCTCATGTCGGCATCTTTTTCTGTTAACACGAGAACGCCCACGACACCGTCTGCTGTCCCTGTGTCACAAGCCATCATACCGTCTGAACCACTTGCATCCGATTCGGGGCCAGATTCTCCTGAAAGGCCGCCAGCAGAGCCATCTGGGATGGTTCTGCCTGCTACGACAAAAACAGAACAATTCCTTCTTACCGCTGCTGATCAGGAATCTGGCTCTCGTGATGAGCGACTCAACAGGGTTATTCGGAGCAAATATGAGGCTGGCTTGCTAAAACCGTACAACTACGTCAAGGGTTATGCTCGCTTATCAAGATGGATGGACAAAAAGTCTGTTATTGACCTACAATTAAACGTCGTTCTAGACGTCTGATGCGGCATTAATTGCTTAGTGTCTCTCAAGAATCGAAGCAACAGATCCTGCAAGCTCTGTCTGTCCTGCGTCCTAAGTTTAGGGTACGCGAGCTTCTTGATCTTTTAACTCCGTGGCAGCTCTCATTGTCTATTTTTGTTATACATAGGCCGTCGCACAATCTCTTAGAGATATTGTATGATCTTTCCAATTTTGGAAGCTTAGACTCACTGGTATTTTGATAGGATCTTGTTTTTATCGAGGAAGAATTCGAGCGCATGCTCTTAGACTACGACCGCGTTTTCTCCGCGATGGCTGTCCCTGCCTGTCTTTGGCGGCGCACGGGGGAAATATACAAGGGTAACAGGGAGTTTACCGAGCTAGTGGGCGTGGAGGGCTATATGATGCGCGACGTGAGTCTTAGTATTTTCCGCATTCGTATCACCACTTACCCGGCTCCCAAATAAGGGTCGTCTCTGTATTTATGAGTTGATGGCAGAGGAATCGGCCGTCAATTTCTGGGAGGTAATAATATTCTTCATCTACCTCGTACAACTATTCACACCACACTCTATTTCCAGAAATATGGTCATGTTGCCTTTGATTCCACTCAGAAGGCTGTTTTGACTTCCTGCGTACTCCGGTATAAACCCACAAAGTCTCTTACAAAACAGGAGGACCAGGCAAGCGAAGAAGGGTTCATCAACTGCTGCTTTTCTTTCACGATACGTAGGGATAAATGGGGTATCCCGAGTATGATTGTCGGTAATTTTATCAAGTGTTGAACATCGTTGGTGGGATTCGACGGCTTGTGCAGATTTGTCCTTGCGCTAATGTGACCGAAAGGGCTCGCTTTTGAGTGGCATGGTCAGCTGGATGATGTTTTGATTTGAAAAAAAAGAGCCCTCTGTCTGCTCTGTGCATCTATGTAATTTATGTGTCCATACAGAGATTCGGTATCGTAATTCTAAATAATGATTTTCGCCTGACGTAATCCTGTTACTTTCTCTGTGACAAGTGTGACCATCAGAAATTTTGCGCGATGAATGTGACCTCGAAAACCTCTGCTCGAATCAGATGTCTGCAATGGCCTCAACTTCTGCCAGTATGGCCTCACAACCAGTAGTTTTGACTACTCAAACGCAGTACCCACTGCCTACCCAAAAATTCATGCTTCCGATATCATGGAAACGATATCAATTATCGCAGCTCGTAAATAAGGCTTTATCGCTTGCGCAACCTGTACCATTCGATTTCATTATCCGAGGGGAGGTTTTACGGACGACTCTTGCAGAGTGGTGCGCTGAACATTCAGTCGGAGAGGTTTGTTTGTTTGACAGGTCTGGAACTATTGTTGAGATTAACTTGGTAGCGGTTTTAGGAAGAAACTCTGGAGATCGAGTATGTCGAGGCTGTTATGCCTCCACAGAAGATGTCCGAGTTTCCACATGAGGATTGGGTGTCTTCGGTTTCGTGTCATCTACAAGGGTGCGTAAAGATCACTTTTGAACTACGACGGACACGAAAGGACCAATCGAAGAATTCAAGTGCGACTCCTAAACTATCGCTCAGACCTTGCGTGTTCGTCATATTTCTGAGTTTCTAAAAAAAAAAATCTCCAGATATTTTGTAACCGCGTCTTATGATGGTCAAATTCGCGCCTTCGATTATTCCAAGAATCTAGCGTCTAGTGCAGCTGCCCACGCCGCACCCATAACGTCGATATGTGTTATTCCGTCGACTATCAACGAAGAATCCACACACACAGTGGCAAGCGCGTCCCATGACCTATCGGGACTCATCACCAAAATGACATTTAATTCCCCTGCATCAACTTCCACTCCACCGGCGCAGCACCTTGCATCTCTTCACCTCCACACCGCACCCTTGACGAGCATTGCGTCCAACTCGGCTGGGTCGCATCTCCTCACTTCTTCGTGGGATGGTCTGATTGGGTTTTGGGACACTTTGATACCTTCCACAGATGAGGTACCCGAAGAAGCACCAGGTGAACGAGAGAGGAAAAAAAGAAGACGCGTCGATGCAGGCGGAAAGCCGAAACGGAAGGCACCACTACTGGTACTAAAGTCACATACGGCACGTGTCAGCAAGGCCACATTTGGACAGGATGCTGGCGAAGCGACAGCGTACAGTTGTGGGTTCGATTCCACAGTAAGGGTATGGGATACGAAGCTTGGCGTATGCACGCGCACAATTGTACGTCTTCTTCAAGCTTTAAATTAGCCGTTCGTTCAGGATCCTAATAATAACACGACAAGGCCGCAACCGAAAAGCCATTTCTTGATATGGCCATGACGAATGACGGGCACAACGCTCTTGTGACTTCAACAGACCGTACCGCGACGCTGTACGATTTCCGGGCGTCTACTGTTGCTGCCCAGGTATCCTTGTTCCATGCTGCTACCCCCTCGTGTGTATCTCTTGGAGGAAGTGAGAATCAGGCCGTAACCGGCGCGTATGATGGCGTTGTCAGGCTGTGGGATATGCGTAGTACTAAGGCGGCCATGGCTGCGTTCAAAGTATGGGACGGGAATAAAAAGGTCCTCAGCGTGGATTGGAAGAGGGGTATGGTGGGCGTCGGTGGGGAGGGTGGATTGGAGGTATGGAAACTAGGGGAGGAAAAAACATAATAGAATTATTGATTATTATTGAAATTTAATGCAATTTCATAATTCAACTAAAAGTGATATTAAATATTGAATATTAAAGGCAAAAACTGTATCTTATTGGCTAATTTCTTCTCCTACCATCAAAGCTCCTACAGCACCATAAGCAAACGCTTTATATTAGGGAACCTTCTCTCCCGGTCAGACTTACGGAGCTGCATAATGACTCTGTGTCCATTGTCGAATAATTTCTCACTTCAAGTTCGAGCGTTTTTATTTGAATCGTGCGAGTTTCGCGAACGAAACGCCTGCGCCGTAGCGCAACACGAATGACTAGAACTTCTAGACGTTCAAGAGCCGTTCAAAGTTTATCTAAAGAATCAAGTCAACGAACCCCACAAATGGCCTTGTGGAGGTTGACTCTTTCAATTTATTGGAAGAACGGTACGTATGTACACAACAAAATAAATGCAAAGCGACCGAGACACTATGTTGTCGTCTTGAACCACCGATCCGGGCGTTCAGCGCGTGCGCATACGTCTTGAGTTTTTTCTTCACACTTAAGCATCATCGCTCCTATTCTCTTCGATTTATGCTATGTCCGCAACGTATGTATTTTCTCATCAACGGAATTTATATTTCACTAATTCACAGATTGTCCAAGCTGATCTTCGTATCACTATTTCCCATATCTTTCAAGCGACTAGGTTGATGGGAGTGCAGCTAATGCTAACGAGGCTGTTGAACCTGTTATCCTTGCAGCATGCCGCCTGCTGGGCGCTAATGAAAAGTATGAGAAAGCGCAAACTAACTGAAACAGTCGGTTACACTCACCAAGAAGTGCTGGTGATTAAGCCAACTACAGGATTGCAAGTTACTACCACAAAAGGTAAAATTTAGTTATGATCAGGAATTTTAAATGATCATCAATGCGCACATCCAACGTTGCCAGTGATAGGGCCGACCAGAGCTGTGATTACTTGGCCTGCAACGCTAGTTAGGACCTGCTGAACATCGTATGAGCTGGCCTAATCAATATATTTCTGTTAACGATCTTGTTAAATATTATCTAGGCCTGAACCTACGTCTTGGACAGAGGTACAGCACTCGAGCGAACCGGTATTGGTCGGGCAGGCCTCGTCGGCATAAGTGCGAGGAACAGCAGTGGCAGCCGCAAGCAGTGGCAGACTGAGAGCAGCAAATGAGGCAAGGCGAGTGAACATCATGTTTTTCTTTGTAATTTGTGCGAAGCTTAGTTGTGAGGACTTTAGCTGAGGAAGATGGGCTTTGCACTATGCTATTTTATACCATTTCTAACTAGTGAGAGATAATTTTTTCGTCTTAACATTGACAAGTTTGCTGTTTACAGGGGTTCTACGTCAATGCAGCGTCATCACTACTTTGTTCCCTGTTTCTAATCCCACAATATGTCCCGAGTATACTTTGAAGAGGACGTTGGTGGGATTTTTCAGGGATGAGTGTGCTGCAGCTTGCATAGAAAATTATGTGAGTTAGATAAAAACTTACGTTTGTCATCAAGTTCTAATTGAACATAGGCGTCATACAGCAACATAAACGAGTCTGCCATTTCCAGATTGGTACGCGAATCGACACATGAAATCAATAAAAAGGGTTTGTAGTCGTCATCATTATTCATTATAGGAATGCAAGAGCCTTGAAAATCGGCTCTTGCATACACGATCTTTCCGGCCATATGACTCGCTATAGTGTCTTCCCCGCATTTGTTCCACTGTTAGCGCAACCTCAGTCTGATGGTTTGAACAAATAACCCTTTCGTTGAATGAAATTTCTTGCCTCGTGCCGGCTTCCGACCACCGACGGCCATGACGGTGCAAATTGCGTTACGAAACTCTTGACCTACCGATTTATTTTTTGCACATCCGCACTAGTGTTTTGCAAAACCCGCCCGACTAGGCTTTACGCTCGGCTGTTACAGCGGTTAAGTTTAACTATCTATTCTGCATTCACCATTCACCTAGTAAGGCAGGGAACCGTGCTGTGAAACCGCCTTACAATTACAATGATGCCAAAAAACCATCATCCCAATGAAAAGCACCGTTGCAACGGGACGTCCACTCAAAATCCCTGAGGATGAATTGAAATACAAGTCAGATGTGAGAATACCGCAAGACATTTTGAATGATCCCGGTATGTTTTTTTGTTTTGTTTTGACATAACACGCTGACAGGTTGTGAGATCTACCATATGTACGAAGACAATGACGCAGGAACCCTGCAGGAAGCGCTGACCTTTTGAGGGACTGCCATAGATTTTTTGACAGAAAATATGACAAGTGTGTATACACGCACAACAGTAATGACGCAGGAGTCTTGCAGGACATACGAACCAAAACGCGACAAAAAAATAAACAAGACCAAAATTTTGCTGGGCAAAAATGTATAAAAGGCCGGGTACAAAAATTCAACTCCTCAGCTCAAGTACTTACCAGGCTTCTTCAAATTAGAACTCAAAAACAAACATGTTCTCTCGTCTTATCTCTTTCACTCTGATCGCTGTACCGTTACTTGCGGCCGCCACAGAGGTTCGGCGTACAGATGCGTCTGAGGTGTGCCCAACTGGCACAGGCTCTCTGCAATGCTGCAAAACTGTCGAGGACGTAAGTCTTGCGTTGTATTATGATATTGCGGCACCTGAATAATTTAAAATAGGCCAGTGGTACTGAATGCCAGAATTTCCTCGCCACTGCCATCGGGGCGCTTATCAACGCTGCTGTTGGACCTATCACTGGCACGGTTGGCTGTCAGTATCAATGGTTGTTATCAGCGCTATCAGTCCGCTAATGCCATCCCTTGTACTAGTAACTTGCAGTCCTGTTGTCGGCCTCATCACGACTTCTTCTTGGTGGGTAGCTGAATATTTTCATGTGTAGACCTTGGTTGATTGATTCTTTTAGCTCTCAGCAGGCAGTCTGCTGCACTAACAACAATTTCAATGGCCTCATTAACATTGGGTGCACTCCCGTCACTATTGTTCTCTGAAAGAGATTGTGTGTACTGTCATGGGAATGCCTTAGGACTATTAGTAGTGAAATGTGTCAATATATGTGGTGATCAGAAAAAAGTCCCATGTGCATGAGAGCATTACGAAACCGCCATGAAATTTCTCTCCGACATATCTCAATGTTTAATAAAACTCCATAGAGGATTAGAGTGCGCGGGAGAAGAAATTTCCGGAGTTGCTGGAGGTCTGTATTACAACGCACGTACCTATCATGGAAACATTTACAGCGATGCATGATAACTGGGTGTATCGCTCGCAGATTTACTAGGCGCGAATTAGCAAAGAAGCTGCCGAGGTGATGGTATTATCTGATATGATATCTTTTTACCCAAAAGGGTAAAAGTGCAATCAACAAAGAAAGCCTCGTGGCAATAACGGTCACCCACGCGTTTTCCATTCAATTCTCAGCCCTGTGCATCGCCCCCCGAACTCTCTTTTACTCTTCCCAATCATCTTGTAATCTACCATGTCTTCTAAAAATTTCAACAACAACGCTGCAAATCCTCCCAAGTACTCAAGTTCATTGACATCTTGCTCGATGGAGCTTATAGATTGTCTTGCAGATATCTTAACGACTTCAGTAAGGCGCTTGCAGGTGAAGTGAGGATTCTTCTGGCAGAGGTGGGCAAGCTGAGGGATGAGAGACGTCAACTGCAATAGTAGGTTCTACTTGGCCACTCGGGCCCTTTCTCACAGTTGGACACCCTCAGCGAGATCGCAGAACTTATGAGCGTCAAATCAAAACACGGTGCCGGGGGAGAGTATGCACCTGAATGGCGCCCAGCGGTACGATATCGTGCAAATTCGCTCGAAACATTCATTTACACATTTTTTACCTTTGTAGATTGAGGCCCCACCTCAAGTCGAAGCTCCTCCTCCGCCACCACCACCTGAAGAGGGTCCTTCAGCCCGACCAGGATGGCGTGTGGTTCATAAACGGCCTGAGCGGAGGAAGGTACCAGCAAAAATTGCGGGCCCTCCGGCGCCCCCTCCTCCTGCGCTGCCTGAACCACCTCGTCCAGATATCCCTGCTTGGGCTCAGTGGCGACGTTCGTCTCCTTTCCCCAATGATCTTCCTTGATTTAAATTATACTTTTTAGCAAACCCCCTTCTGGCCCCAACACCTGTCGCCCCTGTTGCTCCATCCATGCCAAGTTCTCCACCTCCCAGATCTGGTCTTTTTGGTCAGTCCTTCTTATTTCTATACTTCTCCCGTACTAATTTTGAATCCAGGCCCGGCAACTCCACCCCCCAAGTAAATGGGTCTTCGCTCTGACTTATACTTTAATTCGATGGCGATGTAATGTGTGGAAGAACCCAAGCAAATCTGTACAAGCCGGCACTGCGCTCGGTGTGTAGATAATTGTATTCTGGATGATGACGCTTTTTTTCAATTTTTGGTTTGCTTTCCACTCTTAAATTTTTGCCTTGTATCGTTTTCGTTGTAGAATATACTCACATTTACTGAAAAACTTGTCTTGTAACACAACTGGAATCGCTGGCTAATAGTAACCCGTTCTATTTACGCAATTATAGACTCGGAACGAAGGTCCGGGATCATCGAATGATCCAATTATAATCACTCTCAACTCACCTCTCCAGTGATTTCATCGCCAACGAAAGAAGGCGTGATGTCAAGCGTACCCTCGAAGCTGGCTGAACTAGCAATCCAAGAGTCTCATCAGATCAGCCAACATGCACGAGAATTGTCAATCGCGATGGAACGGTTTGGCTCCTTCCTTCAAATCCAATTTATTGTAAGATTCACGAAAGGCCGATCACAGTCTGACCAACACCATTGCGAGCTCTGTTCGTGTCTCCCATCGAAACTCCCAGGCGGCTGTGGATATCATCGATGTGTCGTTAACGGTAAGTTATGTGTCATGTGAAACTAATGGGTATATTTAAGAGGAACGTAGAGCAATCTCAGCGAGACAGGAAGAGGGATCTTACAATTCGCAGACGATATTGGGAAGGACTTGAACGTCAATATCAAAACATTACTCGAGTCTCAAGAACCATCAGAACAACAAGCCGCTGCAAAGGTATGTCCTAGTACGCCTTACCCAACTCACGAGATCATATCATTGATTATTACACTATAGAGAATTATTGATGCGCAGTCCGACGCCATCCGAACCCTTGGCATGCTCATGCTCGAGATAGTAAATAAATCAAATAAACCAGGTATGACACCCTTATCATTGAATCATGAACGAACTTATCCTGAATTGTCTCTAGATAATGCCATCAACGAAACGAGAGCAGCGGCGCCGACTGCTCAGGATACTCGACACCCAATGTCCCCGGAGGCACAGGCAATTGCAGACGGCTTCAGAAGGATCTTGGGACCTGACAGGATGAATGACTCAAGAATGTCATATGGCAAGATACCTACCCCACGCTCCCCAGGGGAGTCTGGTCAATGATTTGGAGGGGAGAGCGGTAAATGGTATATATCTTTCTGGTTTATAGCGACTGCTAACGCTCGGTTATACTCGGCCACCAGGATTTTAAAGTCGATTCCTATATGTATCTGGAAATGAGATGTCTGCGGAAGAGCAGAGTCTTTATGGCGATTACGAATATCATGGTAAAAGATTGAATGTATTGCAATAAGAAAGTGCGAGGGCCCAAGAGAACAAATGTGATATTGTATGCAAGGGATAAAAACCTCGCGGCGTGTCTCGTTAAGAGCAGTTCACGAGGAAAAAATCATCAGCAGGATCGTTCCTTACTCGTGATGTATGATGCAAGAAGCCTTAAAGTTAGACCCCGTAACCAGTCTAGTAACCAGTCTACCATTTTGCCTGGGCTTAAAGCTTAAAGCTCTTGACTCAGATCAACGAATACTCTGATCTTGAATCTGAACCATGGGTAGAGTTTCCTGCCTGTAGCTGGTAGTTTTATATATGAGTGTCACATCGGTAGCCCAAAAAGACACTCATTCATCAGTCTGGCTACGGGAGACTAATTTTGTTGGACGATAATTTGGAATCGCACTGTCAATGACGTCAAGTGACAAAGTCACGTAGTATCCTTTCTCCCTTGAACCACTCCATGGCCTCCAGCGATAGTCATCGTTATCAGCACATATTTTGGCAGAATGAAGATATCGCTTTCATTATCTTCAGTCATATTGATGGTCCAGAGGATCAAGAGAATCTACATACATATCAACGGGTCATGTCCAGAATCGCTCTGACCTGCAGGTCGTTTGCGAAGCCGGCTCAGCAAAAACTATGGGAAACTATGGATTCAATGATGCCTCTCTTCAAGTTGTTACCAAATTTCGCTCTAGTTGAAGACAAATATGTGAGCAGATTTTTCTGCCATTTTTCTGCGTCTAAGCTTCCCCAGGTCCTGAGGGAGCCAATCATGAGGGAACAGTGGGCCGATTTTGATCAACGTGCGAGGCGCGTACGATGTTTCTATGTAACCTGGCCGCCGACGGAGAACATCGACACATACATTTATAGTTGGGTGGCTCAACTGCATAAGGGGCCCATTTTCCCTGCCCTGCATTCTCTTTATTATAACCTCGATTTGAACCGGGAGGGTCCTGGCACTGTCACTAATCTTCAAAATCCCTTCTATACGCCTTCTCTCGAATTATTAAGTTGGGATTTTTTTAATTATCCTGCGCCAGAGGATTCTTCCTCCTTCGACACACTCATCACGGACACTCACCACAATTTGCGAAATGATGGGGGAAATCTGAAGCAGGTTATCCTTAGTGGATTTCAGTTGGCTTCTACTACTTTAACCTCTGTCCTTCATTTCTCTCAGTTGCAAGCCCTGGACCTCGATTGTTTCCCAGGTGAACATGTAACCACCGATATTTTTGCGGACATTGCATGCCTCCCTAATTTACTCAATTTCGCTGTCAACTTCGATGACTCCCTTATCACAACTTTGGCATCACCTATCGGTTTTTCGCAATTGAAAGCTTTGAAGGTCACAGGGCCGGGAGCCCTGATCCACCAGATTTTGAAAGGGATGAAATCAACTATTCTCGAAAAACTTGAATGTTGTTTTAGAGATGTCAATGATTTCCCTGAAACGTTACAGTTGATTTCGCGATGGCCCAAAACACTTCGAGCGCTTTCCCTTTTCCTTAGAGTAGCCGATGGAGTTGCAGAGCCGGATTTTCCCCTTTTCGTTGGAGTCGCCAAATCATTGACCAAACTTGTGTATCCATGGGAAGTTGATGATGATAGGGTACGCCAGATTGCATTAGTGTGGCCTGATCTCGAGGAGCTTGATGTACGCGGATGTATGCATGGGCAACCCACCAAACTCGCAACGCTCACTTCTCTTGAAACGCTCGCAGAACTTTGCCCCCGTTTATTGACATTGCACATATCGGTTGTCCCGCAACGCGTGCGGCCTCGTCTTCCATCTGATCCTCACTTTGTTCACCCTCTCAAGAAGCTGAGTTTTGGCTATGACTCTGGGCCGATAATCTCAGATGGAGCACTTTCGTTGATAAGACACACTCTTCGACTTTTTCCGATGCTTGACAAGATAGCATTCGAGTTCTCCGATGACGCTAGTTATTGGTCTCGTGGAGTCGAGATGACACATGTATTGCACATGCTTCAAGAGGAACAACGCGATACTATAGCCAATGTATCTGGGAGACTAAAGCTAATTATAACAAGCGGGTGATACACAGGATTCAGTCCCTTAACCATGACGGCCGCTCTTTTCTTGCTGTAAATATTTACTAGTACCTTCATTTTACAACTCACGAAATTTCGGCCTCATAAATTCACGTACGCTTGGCCTTCCGGCTTTGAAAAATTTCCTGATACTTCACAGAGATACTTACGGCTTCCGTTACTCTGCTTGTCCGTTTCCCAATCGTGCCGCTGGTTTTATCTCATCCATATAATTTACAGTCTCCCCTGCGCCCTATTCTTGGACTATAATATACGCATGATATACCGCATCCTCGTGAGCGTGGCTCCTCTTCTATATTTTTCCATTGCAAGGCGGCTTCAAGTTCGGGATCTGCAAGGGCCGCGCTTGACTGTCCTGAGTGCCCTTCCGTATTGAGCGCTTGTCCCATTGATCCCGTTTAGAAATAAGGTTGTATTCCTCCAATTTCTAACGAAGCGACAAGGCGGGAACGTGGTCGTTACAAAATACTATAACACTCATACTCATGTACAGCAAGGTACTTCAAGAACTTTGAAAATGAAAAGTATTATGTAACGTATTTTCATCTATTTACTGTAATTTTTTCCCGTAGTCAAGACGTACAGTAAGTATCGAATGGCTTAGAATGGCTTCCAGCGATGGTCGTCGTTACCAGAACAAATTTTGGCAGCACGAAGATATTACTTTCGTTATCTTCAGTCATCTAGGTAGTGCAAAAAGCCGAGAGAGTGTACATGCATACCAACGAGTCATGTATACATTGGCTCTGACGTGTAGGTCGTTTACAAGGCCGGCTCAACAAAAACTATGGGAAACAATGGATTCAATGATGGCACTCTTCAAGCTATTACCAACGTTCTCTTTGGCTGAAGGCCAGTATGTGAGTATGTGTTTCTGCCCCTTTTCATCGGTCTAAGCGTACCTAGGTCCTAAAGGGCCCGGTTGTGGGGGAGCAGTGGGGTAGGTTTGACCAATGTGCGAGGCGCGTACGAAGGTTTTATCTAAACTGCCCTACGACGGAAAACATCGACATGAATGTTTATAGTTTGGTGGCTGAACAGCATCAGGGGCCCATTTTCCCAGCCCTGCATTCCTTTTATTATACCGTCGCTTTGAGCGTGGGGAATCCCAACACCGTCACCGATCTTCGAATTCCCCTCTTCGTCTCTTCGTCTCTCAAATTATTAAGTTGGCATTTTTGCAATTATCCTCCATTGCAGGATCCTTCCCCCTTCAATGCACTCATCACGGACACTCACAACAAATTGCGAAATGATGGGGGAAATCTAAAGCAGGCCATTTTTAGTGGAACCCAGCTGTCTTCTACTACGTTAGCCTCCGTCCTTCAATTCTCTCAGCTGCAAGTCGTGGACCTTGGTTATTTCTCAGGTGAACAGATAACTACTGCTATCATTGCGGATATTGGACGTCTTCCCAATCTACTTGATTTCGTTGTCAACCTCTACGCATCCCCCATCAAAACTTTGACACTACCTATCGGTTTTCCGCAATTGAAAACTTTGAAGGTTACAGGACGGGGAGCTTTGATTCACCAGATTTTGAAAGAGATGAAATCAACTCATCTCGAAGAACTTCAATGTTGTTTTAGAGATGTCAATAATTTCTCTGAAATTTTACGGCTTATTTCACGATGGCCTCAAACACTTCGGGTGCTTTCCATCTTTTTTGAGTTTCTTGAAGAAGTTCCAGAGCCGGATTTCCCCATTTTCCTGAGAGTCGCCAAATCGTTGACCAAACTTGTGTATCCATGGGAAGTCAATGATGCTCAAGTTTGCCAGATTGCATTAGCGTGGCCGGACCTCGAGGAGCTTGATGTGCGTAGAAATAAGCATGGGCAATCCACCAAAGTCGCAACACTCACTTCCCTTGAGACCGTTGCAGAACTTTGCCCACATTTGCTGACATTTTACATTTCGGTTGTACCACAGCACGTACGGCCTTGTCTGCCATCCGATCCTCACTTCAATCACCCTCTGAAGAAGTTGGGTTTTGGTTATGAATCTGGACCCATCAGGTCAGATGGAGCACTTTCGTTGATAAACCACACTCTTCGACTTTTTCCGATGCTTGACATGATAGCATTTGTGTACTCTGACGACGTTACTTATCGGGATCGTGAAATCGAGCTGACTGAAATGTTGCATACAGTTAGAGCGAAACAGCAGAAGACTCTTGTTATCTAATATCCATTCCAATTTGCAAATGTACATGGTTCTGACTCGGTGATAAATTGATGCATAGCTCAAGGCAATAATATCACGTACTATTTATAGTACTGGTCCTTGGCTGGGGATAACGGGCTGGACAACGGCTGGAAGAAAATAGTATTAATTCGCAATGTGTTGTCTGTTGGCTGGCGTCGCGGAATTGCAATTTTAATCTGAGATCGCATCACTGACTACTGAGAATGGCTTTTACCGATGGTCATCGTTACCAGATTCTCACTTTATTCGCCCTCTTAAGAAGCTAAGTTTTGGCTATGACTCTGGGCCGATAATCTCAGATGGAGCACTTTCGTTGATAAGACACACTCTTCGACTTGTTCCGATGCTTGACAAGATAGCACTCTAGTACTCCGATGACGCTAGTTATTGGGCTCGTTGAGTCGAGATGGATAGATACATTGCACATGTTTAGAAAGGAACAGCGGAAAATTATAGCCAATTTAGGTGGGGGACTAAACTCCGTTTGCTAATGTGTAACGAGCAGGTGAAAATGTGTAAGATTCAAATTGTCTTCCTTTGCAGGAGGGTTTTATATTATTACACAGTATTTATTATACGCAGACCTTTCTTAAGATCCCCAGATCCTCGAGCCTCAACGCTAATATATCATCGCTTCTCCATCTACACCCTCCCTGATGGTCATACTTTTTGCGCTTATTCTCACACGCTCGCGGACATCTTCAATACTTCTTGCATACGCTACTTACTCATGTACGTCAAAAACAAACTTACCCGCATAAAACTAACAGATTCGTTATAGTGCCCCTCGCGCATCCATCCTCCTATTTTACAACCTACCCATAGCTACCTCTGCCGCCGCTACCCATGCTTACTTATATTCTAGTGACCTGGAAAGTGGCAATGATCAGTTTTTGATGCCAATTTCGATGCACTAAGAAAATCTAGTGACGTGACTTTTCTTGGGTGTTCTTGGTTGGTTCCGAAAATTTTAGTCGACGACGAGACCACCAACCCAAATGGTTCTCAAGGTAAAGACAAAGTATTGATTCATAAACTATCTAGTTTTAATAAACCTCTAAATAGCTGTGGTTTCTCAAGACAGCAACACTCCCACAAGCACGCCCAAATCAAATAACAAGAGAAAGTTGGACCCCACGAGTCCTCCAGAAATATATAAGCGACCTAGGAATGATTCCTTGACGTACAAGAAACATCCTCAATTTTGGGCTCCGGACGGAAATTTACTTCTTCAGGTTGGCGATACGCGCTTCAAACTTCATCGAAGTCGCCTCGCAGCGCAATCTCCGTGGTTCGACAAGTTGTTTCAGTGCAAGGCCGGTGTACTGGTAGATCTTGGTGACTACGAAGCTGGCGTGCTTAGCGTATTATCAACAGTGCAAGATGTCGATGGCTGTGAGCTCTACCACCTGAACTCGACCGGTGTTGAGTTGAAGAATTTTGAACACCTCCTCTCTGCAATGGACGACGCGATGTGAGAGTTCTTTAAACTGTCAAAATTTAGCGCTCACCGTCCTTCTTATCCAGCGGGTTCTATCACAATAACCCTGATTTCCTTGTAGTGGCAGCCATTCACCGCGTGGCAGATGCATTCAATTTTCCACAGTTTCTCGACTTTACAACGAAGTATATCTCAGCCAAATTTCCTGCAGATGTAAAGGCTGTTGGAGAACAGGAACTTGATTTTGCCGTCGAGGCCGTTTTACTAGGGAGAAACTGTGGATTGCCGTATATACTCAAAAGATCCTTTTATGAGTTGGCTCGAAGAAATCCGATCGAGGATGAAAGCGACAACAACAACAAGGGCGAAGCCAACAGTGAAAGCAGTGACAGTAGTAGTGATAGCTCCAGCGATAGCGGCGGCCAGGAGGGCACTGGTAGCGAGAGTGACAATGAGGGGAATGGCATTAAAGCAAAGGCTCAGAGCAAAAATAGACCGGAGGGGGTTTCTATGGCCGATGGAGATATAGGTCAGATTGCAAAGAGGAAAGGTACCACTCCGATCGATAAAGATGAAGATGGCGCGAAGACTCGCGACAACCTCCTTCTGCTTGACCCTGCAGACCTTGTTCGTCTCCTGTCCGCACGAAAGCAGCTCACTAGATCATGGTTTCGAGTCTTTTCATGGAAACCGAAATGCTCCAAGAAGAAGTCAAAGTGCCTCAAGCTGGAGCTGCAAGCTAATTGGCAAGTCATTCACAGCTCTGGGCTCATCAGCAATTATGAGCGCGATCCTATTTGCGGAATCGAAAAACTCTGCCGTATTAACTGGAACGAGAAGGGTTACTGTGAAGCATGTGACGCTGATATAGTAACTCATCTGAAGGAACAACGAAAGTATATTTGGAACAAGTTGGAGAATTGGTTTGGGCTATGATGTGATATTATTATTAATATAGAGTATCACGAAATGTCACAGCACATGGTTTATGTCACCTAACGTAACACTTCAATCTTTCAAGATTCTTTTCTGCGAGGCAATTTATCCTTAAATTGGCTTTTCTGTCACCCATATAACTTTTAGCGGTGCTGAAGCATCCTATGGTTAATTTAAGAAAAAGCTAGCAAGCCGTACTTCGCCTGTCGCGCCTGGATCAAGTATAAAAAGAAAGCTCGAACCTCAATCTGACGATGAATTCGCCAAGCGATTCAAGCCTAGCGAATCAGACTTCAAAACATATTCGCAATTATGGGCTTCGGACGGAAATGTTCTTCTGCAAATAGGTTTGACGCGCTTTTAACTTCATCAAAGCTGTCTGGCTGGACAATCCCCATGGTTCAGTAAGTTATTCAAACGCAGAGTTATATTGAAGACACCCCATGGCCACGGATCCGACGATAACGGAGTCGACGTTCTTGAGGATGATGTAGTTGACATCCAAAGCGTTTTATCAACCGTACAAGTTGTTGATGGCTGTGACCTCTATATTTTGAGTTCGTCTGGCGTCGCGTTGAAGGATTTTGTCTTTGGAGGGGCCGCACATTGTTTGATGCCGCGCACTGGTACGCGGCGGAAAAAGTAAATGAGGGATAAGCTGAGTTTCAGTGATAAGCAAAACTTCAGTAATAGCCATGGTCTTATGATTCTTTTAATGCATGCTAAGTAAAGCTTTGTGAATGATGTCGCTTTTCGGGAATGTTGCGCACAAATGCACATTGTTTGATATAAATAGATTTCATGCCCAAATAGATGTAAACATTGGCGCGCACTGTCAATGGATGAATGAAACATTGCTCTCTTTCATTTTTACGACCACTATTGCAACGATAGAACAAGGATGCTCGTATTTGTGCAGCGCTGGTAGATACAGGTGAGTTTTAGCACTTGAATATGCTTCAATCATTGACGCGCGATATACTATTGACCTATCTTGTAGTTTTGATTCAATCTAGACAACGACCAACATTCCAGTGCAATTTGAACGCATATACTCAAACTTAATATGCGCGCACAGGAAAGTGATCTTTGTGATCACTGATATTGTTTGCTTCCTCGGAGAGGTCGGCTCAGCCTCGACGAGTATTTTTGGGATCTGTGATTGTTAGTAAGAACGGATGACTCTGTTATCATTTCAAGGCAGCGCATATATTCGATTTAGGGAAAAGGCATGATTTGTATGTCTTTTGTTGTTACTTTTTTTGACGATATGCTGACATTTGACAATACTAGGCCACATACTTTCGCAATGTCTATGTCTAATGCCTGGACTATTTCAAGAAGAGACTATTTACAATGTGATGGCTATTGTATGTGCAGTGCACCTCTTTGTCGTTCTAACGAAAGAAGTGCTTATCAGATCTAAGCCAGTTCATAGCCTCGAGTCTCGAGGTACGTGATTTTGATTTGATCCGATACCCCATGTGATGATGCAAACGGTACACCAGGTCCGAATCTATTTCAGAAGCACCATGGTCATGGGAATCTGGATCTAACAATTGGCAAGTCATTAAATTCTCGATAGATAACAATTTCTTCACTAAAGGCGTTGTGCATAGACAGTGGTGAATGAGATTACATTGTTGCGCCAACAATAGACGTATGTGGCTGTGTTGTCTTTGTTTGGCTCTCAACTGATGACCAAACACAAAAAAGTTGTGGATCGTTTTTTGGCAGTGTGATCAACGATGACCATCTGTGAGCTCTGGGAGGTGTGTGATAGTATCAGATATGCATTGACCGGCGATGCGAAATCGGTTCCTGAAGCGGCAGGAACCAGATATAGACGCGGGAAGACGTTTGGCCACTGCTATTGTCTTTGCAGGGTGGCCAAACAAAGCCAAAGTGATATTTCTTTTGTCTGTTACGCCATTGTGTCGAAGAACAAAAAGCAAGAATGGCGCGGGCAGACAGAAATCTTCGCTTCTCCTCTCTTCCCGCTTTCTTCGTTACTACTCTTTTGCATCTTTCACGATGCGCCCCGCTCTTGCTGTCGATGTTAACGCAGCCAACGACGGGCACTACGAACTCGAGGTTTCGCCAAGATCAGACTCCCTCTACACAAATTCCATCAACGATTCAAAGCACTCCATACATCTCACACAACCCTCTATTCACTCAAACGTCGTGCATGAATCCACCCCAGCGATACCTTCCATCCGTCTTCTCTTCCATTTCATCTCTCGTCGTCATTTCTTCGTTCTTGTCGTCCCTGCCATATGTTCATCTCTTATCGCAGGCGGCATCGCTCCCTTTATGACTTTTGTAATCGGCCAGGCATTCGATGTCTTTGCTCAATTCCCTCTCACACCAAATCCTCCCGCATCTGCCAAGGACGCCCTCCTTCGAGGCGTCGGTCTTGCTGCAGTCGAGCTCGTTGGTCTAGCCGTCGGCTCCCTTGCTCTTGGAAGCGTCACATCTGCCCTCTGGATATGGACTGGAGAGACAAACGTGATGGCTCTGCGCAAGGCCGTCTACGCCGCGGTCACACGCAAAGATATGGTCTGGTTTGATTCCAACATGGGGTCTACCGAGGGTGCTAGTGAACAAGAACACAACTCTGTTGGTGCTGGTGGCTTAATGGCCAAGTTTACAAGGTATATCGATGTTTTTTTATCCCCATTATCTTCTTTTTTGACGATTTGCCAGGGAAACCGATGATGTACGCATGGCTACTTCCCTTGCCTCCGGCACTCTCCTCCAATACCTCACAACATGCCTCACCTGTCTCGTCCTCGCCTTCGTCCGCTCATGGGCACTCACTCTCGTCATCCTATCCGCCGTCCCAGTCCTCATCTTCATCCAAGGTCTCTCGCAACGTCTCGCAGGTCCTCTTCTCAACCAGGAACGTAACGGTTCAAGCGTCGCAGCCACCCTAGTCGACCGCGCCGTCGCAGCCATCTCCACCGTGAAAGCATTCAACGCAGCCCCACATGAGCACTCCCGTGCCATGGCCGTTTTCACCTCGCTGCTTAGCAACGTCAAGCGCCTCTACCTCTGCTGGGGCTTCACAGCTGCTCTTTCCCAGTTCGTGATGATGGCCATGTTCGTCCAGGGCTTCTGGTTCGGCGCCAAGCTCGTTCGCGATGGTACAGTGAGCCCCGGAGACGTCATGGCTGTGTTCTGGGCTTGCCTCATCGCGACCAGCAACTTGCAGATGTGCATCCCCCAGTTCATCATCCTGACCAAAGGGAAATTCGCAATGGCCTCATTGGTGACCTTGATCGGTGACACACTCCCACCAGCCTCTAATTCGTCATCCGACTTTGCCACTTTCCCTCAGAACAAGAACCGCGTTCTTCGCAAGATCGTGCCCACACGGTGCACCGGCCAACTCGCGTTGCACAATGTTACCTTTGCGTACCCCTCCCGCCCGACCGTCCCCGTCCTCTCTGATGTGTCACTCTTCCTCCCCGCAAACGAGATGACATTCATCGTCGGCGCCTCTGGGTCCGGAAAGTCCACCGTCGCGCAGCTCCTTATGCGGTTATACGAGCCGCAGCAAGGTAGCGTCAACTTGGACGACCAGGACGTGCGATACCTCGACGAGGACTGGATGCGCACCCATATCGCCGGTGTCAGCCAGCAGGGCGGTAACGGGATCGTGATCTTGGACGGGCGGAACGTGCATGACAACATCGCTGCGTGCTTTGTCAACGAGGAGCGCAAGGCAACTCGCGAGGAGGTAGTTGAGGCGAGCCGCGCTGCGTTGATGCATGAGTTCGTTCGTGACCTTCCTGATGGGTATGAGACGATTCTAGGTGGTGGATCCGGTGTCGGACTTAGTGGTGGGCAGAAGCAGCGTTTGGCTATTGCACGGGCGAAGCTTAGGAATCCGACTGTTTTAATTCTCGGTGAGTAATTTTTTTTTTTTTTTTTTACAGACTTGGACGTGCATGCTGAGTATCATCTTGTAGATGAAGCGACATCCGCGCTGGACGCGACATCGCGTTTACTTGTATTCGAAGCTCTTAAGCACTGGCGGCGAAATAAGACTACTATCGTGATAACCCACGATCTCTCTCAAATAAGTCCTAGCGACTTTGTATATGTTCTCAAACAGGGTGTCGTCGTGGAACAGGGATACCGCTACGACCTAGAATCCCCCCCAGAAACCTCTTACTTCCCTGATGTTGGCGAATTCAGGAAGATGATGCAGTCTCAGCAGGAGACGGGCGGGTTCCTCCCCGCTAGGGATTTGGACCAACACAACGATATGAATGAACTTGTTGAGGAAACCGAGGTCGAGGAGTCTGTGGGCTTGTTCAACCCCCCGAGTCTCCGCCCCCTTACACTCGGGAACTGGATGTTCGAAGCCGTTGCCGAGTTGACTGCCCCAAGGAACGCAGCGCCTGCACCAGTCGCTCCAGCAGTTATTGCAGAGAGGCATCCCTACGAGGTCTCCCGCTTCGACCCATTCGACACAGTCCACGAGGAAGAAGGCCACGTGTTTACTGAACTTCCTTATCGTGCCCGTCGTCCATCAAGTGTCCACTCACCGACCACTCCTGTGACGCTCACCACCCCCGCTCCGGCTTACACTATCTCCAACAGGCGATTCAGCCTCCAGTTCATCCCGACTACGCCGACGGCAACCAACTTTGACGACAAGGAGATGGAACGCAAAGTCGCTGCTCTACGCCGAGTCCGTGCCAAGCCATCGCGCACACGCTGGGACAGCGAGAAGGTCTCCCCGCTGACCAGCGTCCAGATCGACTCTAGCAAACTCGACGTACAGGCCAACAAACCTGACGACGACGGACCTGATGACACCCGACCCCAATTCTGGCAGCTCATGCGCTCTGTATGGCCCACGGTCCCGCACAAGCCGTTCCTCTTCCTCGGGCTGTTCGTATGTCTATGCAGCGGCGCAGTCACACCTATCTTCTCCTACCTCCTCGCTCAATTGCTCTACCAAGTCGCTATCGGTGCGCAGAACGTTGATTTTATCAACCGTTTTGGGGCTATCGTCCTTGCGTTCGCTGCCTTCGATGGGATCCTGATCGGGCTCAAGTACTTCATCATGGAAGTGTGCGGGATGGCATGGGTGACGCATGTTCGTGGGATTGCGTTGAACAAGATCTTGAGCCAGGACAAGAAATGGTTTGACAAGGCCCAGAACAGCCCTTCGCGCCTTGTACAGATCTTGGTCAAGGATGGCGACGACGCACGTAACTTGATCGCCGTTGTCTGGGGCCAGAGCCTCGTTGTCGTTGCTATGCTTGGCGTTGGGCTCGTATGGGCTCTTGTCAAGGGATGGCAGCTCACTCTTGTCGGGTTCGCTATCGCCCCTGCGTTTGCGGTGACTATGGCTGTTCAGACCCGTCTCGTTGCAAAGTGTGAAGTGCGAAACAAGAGGGCTCGCGAGGAGGTCGCCAAGGGTTATTACGAGGTGTGTTCATTTTTTCTTTTTCGTCCCTATGTTTGAAATTGACTTTTTTTTCTTCCAGGCTATCTCTAATATCCGTGGCATCCGCGCCATGTCCTTGGAGTCAATCTTTGCTTCGCAATTCGAGACTGCAACTGATGCCGCCCTCCACGCTGGTGTACGTGGTGCTTTGGTCGAGGGCTGCACTTATGGTGTCGCCAGTGGCCTGATCTACCTCGCCGAGGCGCTTCTCTTCTTTGTTGGCGCTGTCCTCATCTCCCGCGGTACCTACACCTACCTCCAAATGGTCGAAGTCCTCAATCTCGTCGTGTTCACTGTCACCATCGGATCTCAACTCATGGCTTTCAGTAAGTTTTAGTTGTATTGTATCTTTTAACTTGTTTTGACCTAAACTTTTATCAGCTGAGCGAATTGCCAAGTCGGTTCAAGCAACCAGCGATTTTGACAGGCTTATGAAACTCGACAAGAACACGGATGAGGCTCGTGGTGTCCTGACGCCTGAACTTAGCGGCACCATTGCCTTCCGTAACGTTGATTTCTCCTACCCAACACGCCGCGAAGCCAGCGTACTCAAAGGCCTCAACCTCAAGATCGCCGACGGTGAATGCGTCGCGATCGTCGGCCCCTCTGGCTCCGGCAAATCCACTATCGCCTCCCTCCTCCAACGCCTCTACGAGCCTGACAGTGGTTGCATCTCAATCGGGAGTAACATCCTCAGCACACTCGACACGCACCACCTCCGCGACCAAGTCTCCGTCGTCAGCCAACACCCAAATCTATTCGACGCCTCGATCGCCGAGAACATCCGGTACGGCAATGCCTCGATCTCTGCTTTGGATATCCGACGCGCCGCCAAGGCTGCGAATGCACACGAGTTCATTATGGGCCTGCCCCAGGGATACGACACGGTCGTGGGCGAGAACGCGTCACTCCTCTCTGGTGGCCAGGCGCAACGGCTGCAGATTGCACGTGCGCTTGCGCGTGGGGGCCGTGTTCTAGTCTTGGATGAGTGTACGTCTGCTTTGGACCCGGAGAACCAGGCTATGGTGCTGGACAGTATCCGAAAGGCCAAGGTTGGGCGAACGACGGTGATGGTCACGCATAAGATGCAGGTGATGCGGATGTGTGATCGGATTGTTGTTGTGAGTGGTGGGGAGGCGGTTGAGCAGGGGACGTATGAGGAGTTGATGGCGCGCCGGGGTGTTTTCGCGACTCTTTCTAGGGGCGGAGAATGGGCTAGCGAGTGAACGCTTTTTTTTTCTTCAACATTTGCGACACCTTATCTTATCACATTACATTATTTCCTTTCGTTATGAACACATCCACGTCGATTTGTACTTACCCACTCATTTGTAGTCTTACCAAACACATACATTGCATTGAATAGAACATGATTTACCAAAAAAAAAAAAAAAGA
>JASFDA010000060.1:0-48682 GCA_036936965.1 Cystoderma amianthinum
GGGACACCGGTCCAATTTCGGCCAAACCACCAAGGGGTGGGACGCGGGACGGCCGAATTGAATGAAATGGTACAGTATGTACAAAGTATATGTACCTAGAAAGAACGTCATTGAGCCACAGGGGTAGCTTACATAACATAACATAACACACCGCGATGTTCATCCCGTTTCTATTTTTGCATCCATTTGATAAAAAAGATCGGTACCACTGCGCCCTTTCATTTCTTGCCAGTGGCTCATTGCTAGCGGGAAATGACAACAACCTTGCAACGACCAGCCAACGTCTTGGGTCCGTTTTTCTCACCATTACCTGATTGGAAAGAGTTGAATAGTCTTAATACCGCCATGACATTCTTCCCCCTGAATATGGCTTGGGTTGAAAAGAAAAAATGCCCTGGTTAGGCAGTATCTCACATGTACAAATGCCCCTTCTCCCGACATATGGTACGCAGCCCTTTAGAATCCCTCGGAGAAATCGAAGCCCCTTGCCTTAAATTTGAAGAATCTGAAAAGATCATATGTTGTGATCTTTCCAAACGGCTACAGAACACTACGGACTCAGCAACGAATGGACTCCGACTCTGAGAAACAATCTTTAAGTGCGATTAGAGTGGAAAGTCCTGCTGAATCTCAAGAACACATCAGCAGCACTCGCGATGCGTGTATCTCTGTTGTTGGCTCGTGAGCATTTTTAAAAAAGAAAAATATGACGCCAGCTATAGTGACCTTATTATTCAGGTGGTTGATTCTATTCGGATCTTTCGGGTTTGTCTGGACTTCCTTTCAAGCACAAATATTCAAGACTTTGAAATCTAGCTATCTCAGATCTTTTGGTACATACCAAGGTTCGTTCCTCTGAACATATGCATTAATCCAGCTTCAATTATATTTTAATCAAGATTATTATGTCCGTATATATTTGGCTGGGCACAATCCGAGTACTATTGCGTATGCTAAAGTCCCGTTTGTGCGCCTTTCAACTGACAAATTTTCATAGCTGGATGGGCAGCCTGCAGACGACTTTAGCTTTCACAATTGGAATTATATCCGGGAAGGTTTTTGATGCTGGACATACCCGCCTCTTGTTCATCAGCGGTTCGGTCCTATTTACTTTCTGGTTGGTGGCATTCTACAGTCACCACTACATCAATATTGACATGTAGACCATTAAAGCCTCTTCATGTTATCATTGGCAAAGGAAGGACAATATTACCAGGCAAGTGCTAGCTTCTTCTTGCCTTTGAATATATGGAAGGCAATTTAAATATTTGTTATCGAAGATTTTTCTAAGTCAAGGCCTCGGGATGGGTCTTGGTGCAGGCATACTTTTCACGCCTTCGTTGGCTCTTGTTAGTGTACATTTTGCAACTAGGAAATGGCGAATTTTTTCTATGGGGGCTGCATTAACTGGGATCTCCTTTGGAGCACTTGCTTTTCCAATAGGTGCAATGCTTCGTTTTACACTAAAATCAATCTGATGATCTGTTCTTAGTGACCAAGTAATTTGCCCGCCATAAAAATTCTTAAATAACGGAAACTGACGCAAATATCCAGTCATCTTCTTTCTCGTTTAGAGTTCGGTCCTGCAGTTAGGGCTACTGCCTATGTAGTTTTAGGATGTCTCGTTGCCGGGAATGCTTGTATTCGCCCCTTACCTCACCGTGACCTAGGACCTCCCCCAGACGTGAAACAATTTTTTAAAGACATGGGCTATGTGTATTTCCTAGCTGGGTAAGCAAATTCGAGTTCACATCGACCAATTTATTGACTATCTCAAGGTCATCATTATCGGTTCTTGGAGGCTTCTTTCCTAGTGAGTGACTTTGAGTCTAGATCAACCTGAATTAATGCTATCTGCTTAGTATTGTTTATACAGCTTTACGCTACCGAGCATGGATTTGATAGCAACTTGGCCTTCTTCACGGTAAGTTCATTCTCGGTAAATGTCTATCTCAACTTATCACCATGCCAAGCTTCCAATTATGAATGGACTTGGTGTTATCGGTCAACTCATTGGCAATTTTCTGGCCGATAAGTTAGGCATATGGAATGTTACCATATTTGCCATCACTTGTGGAGGAGCATTTATCTGGGGAATGATTGGAATGTAAGTCGTAGGCTGCTAGATAATTTCCCTTCTATCTAAGCCGCTAGCAGAAACAATACAGCGTCCCTTGTTACTATTTGTGTGCTCTTTGGTATTGCTGCTGGAGCAAGTAAGTTGTTATGGTTTAGTTATATCTTTTCTTTCATGACATTTTTCTTCTAGTTTTCTCGCTCTGCGTGTCCATTCCCGCAGCGCTTTCAAAGTCAGATCAAGAAGTTGGGTGAGTCTGCACGGATATAGATTCGAAGTTGGCTTCATTAAAAATACATAGTGCCCGAGTGGGAATTGCAAGTGCAGTCTTTAGCACTTTCATATTGGTATCTGGCCCTGCACAAGGGGCCTTGCTCTCTTCGAATTTTGATTGGATCCGACCAATTGCATTTTCCGGGGTGTGTTCTATGTATTTTGAAAATAAATTTCTTCTTACTGCAAATTCTAGGCGTTCGTAAACATTTCGGCCCTATTCTTTGCTATAGGAAGAATGTATGTTGCCAGAGACAAGGGGACATGGAGAGTGTGACGCTGTTTCTACTGCAGATAAAAGGCTGCGAGGAATGACAATTTAATACGGGGAGTTGGAGGAGCAATCTTGTTCCGAAAAAAAAGAGACTATGCTAAGTTGTTTCAATAGCCATTTTTGGCAGACCAAAGAACGAGGTAATGGGATTAATTAGATGTCTAAATGTTGGAAGACAAGGATACGCAGGGTGTGCGTTAACGTAACCTAAATGCTTTGCGTTGATACCCATCCATGTAAATGACTCGCTCAGCCAGGACATGGACGTCATTAAGCAGCCCCCGGAAGTGCTCCGCAATATCTAGGATCTCTTATTTTCCCATTTTCTCCTCGAGAACCAAGAAATTAAGGAATTGTACCGTTTCCCGTCACGACGATGGAGGGTTCCCCGACTTGTTGGCTCCTGACAAGAAAATGAGGTCGTTCTGCCTTGGTTCTAAGAGGTAACAACCTTGTGCAACCTTAATTTCACATCCAGACAGATTTTGCAATGTACAAGTCAAATCAACCCTCCTTCAGAACAGTTGTATATGGTACCATGTACTCCATTCTGAATCATATTGAGAACCCGATCAGGCGTAAAATCCCCGAAACCCGCCCGCTGATTTGATAGGTATAAGTTGAATCGTGAGATGAAGTATACACTGTCGTCTCCTTGACTAGTCCACCAGATCTACCGGCACCTGGGTGGGATGATTACGCCAAGGCAGCAAATTGAACAGAAGAGATAAGTCATGTGACGTGGGGAATTAATTTCAAAATGTTGTAAAATACTTCAAGTTTATTTAACGAGGAAATACCTAAGTGACGAAATTTCCTTTGTCGTTATTTGTCTGTTTGCGTCAAGACTTATAAAGAGTATCTAAAAAGGTTGTTGCAATCTGTCCAACCAAAGAAGGGCCCACAGCACTTGATTGCCCAAGTCCTGCCACTAGAAATTCAGAGACGGTAAATAAGATAACTTAGGTACAGACTAACCGTAAAGAGAGACCATGGTTCCCTTGCCCGTGGGTGTCAACTTGGCCTCTTGCACGCAGTCTTTGAGATCTGCAATAAACGTATCCATGACTTGTTGTGTCAGTCGCTTATAGAGAAGAGAACAAAAAAGTTGGCATCTTCCATCTCTTACTTGATAAGAATGAAACACTCACCGTACATGCCAAATGTACCGCCGCCGGCCCACTCAGTGCATTCAAATGCCACCCCCGCCGGCTCATCGCATCTCCAACCTCGAGTACATTCACATTCGGGTGCTTGGATGCAAATGCAAGGACAGACGCTGGTGGGTCTCCGAGTACATAGAGCTCTGGGATAGACGTGGTAATAGCTTTAGCGATGGTGCGCGCGGTAGTGACGATAGAGCGACACGAGTCAAGGTAGCCTCTATTATATGATTAGAGAATAAGCCGGCAAATATAAAATTGGGTCTGCAGGTACACGCACTGTGATCCCATGTGTTGCATGACAGCCCAGGTACCGGCAATTAGTGCACCAGGTCTAAAAGAACCGTCAGCAGGCTAGGATGAAAAAGCGTACATGTACATACCGTGAGCCTGAAAAACTAGGACTTGCGTATATACCGCCTGTAGAACAATAGTATGGTAAACCAGAAGTCGAATGAGCAAAGGTACAGAAACAAACCTGTCCAAGAGGGGTTTACATAGTACTGATATCTGCGTAAATCGGCATCTCGATACATGATGACTGAAGTTCCCTGAGTAAGACGGCTTTAACATTCAAATATGTTTCTGTTGGAAATAGCACTAGCCTTGGGTGCAAATCCATACTACAAAACAAAGATAAAAATTAGGGAATGTCCGGTCAAGGAGGTTAAGCGTATCCCGACCTTATGTGTATCACAGCTGATACTTGTGACGCCGTTTACCCGGAAATCGAACGGCAACAATTTGAACCGGCCGTCTTCGCCATTTGCGAGACCCGCTTTCTCGAGGTATGGAACAATAAAGCTCCCAAGACAGCAGTCAACATGCAGGCCAATTTTATGTGCGGCGGCTAAAGCTCCCAATGCAGGGATATCATCTTGACATCCGTCTGGGAAGTTCACCGTTGAGCCAACGAGCTAGGTAAGGTTAGAAAGAAGGCTTCAAAGGATGCAGCGTTATATTATACCATGATAGTATTTGGATTGCTGTAGAAGATTCATTAGAATCAGTCATAAATATCCAAGGAAACCACACACATCGCTCGTTTGACGCGTTTTAAGTCCACTCTACGCGTATATCGATCCACAGGAATAGTATGGACCTTGATTTTGAGGTACGCGGCGCCTTTATCAAACGCGGCGTGTGCGCTTGCAGGGATAATTCTTTGTTTAAAGCGTCATAAGCCTAGATCTACTTTGGAGGAAATCTTGACTCACATTTCAGGCTCTGTGATGCCTTTAACGGCCTTTGCCCAATCTCTATACGTCTTAACAGCCATAATGATCGATTCTGTTCCTCCAGCCGTCATCACCCCCGCGCCGTCAGGATGATTATACAACTTCAGACACATAGCGATGCACTCTGCTTCCATCTTGCGGACCGCAGGGAAGACATCAGGATGTAGCGGGTTCGCGACACAGTAGCGTTGATACGCAGCAACAATGATTTTCTCCAAATCGTCTCCACCATCTACGGCCCACAGTCAAATCAGGTCTTCGAATTAAGAAAAGACATACGGTAAACAGCCCCAGACACTTTCCCCTGCCGCCAATTTGCGTGGCCCATCTCTGTATCCATTTTGTCCATCTCTGCTAGGATCCACTCTAACGACTTCCCTTCCTCAGGAAGAGATAGATGTCGCACAACGTCTGCTCCCTTTGGCAAAATTTTGGCTTCGATGTCAAGCCTAGCTTGGTTCATCTGCTGCTCTACTTTCTTCCGCGTTGCCGGTAACCGTAGTATGAGGCGTATTATAACCTGCGAAATCCAGGTATAAACGTCCTTGACCGATGTTGTTAATCCACGAGCCCTTAAGTGCCTGTGCATTTTCAGTGTCTGCGTTAAAAGAACATATACAAATAGCGCAGATTTAGCATTGTCAAAGTTGAATACGGATCTCCTAACGAGGGCAGCGTATGCTTTAGTGGTCGCCATTGTCAGTGTCACTTGTTGACTGAAGCCTGGTATTTGTTACCAAGTAACTTGTTACCCTTGGTTTCATCGGGCCGAGATGATGAAAATACTTATGTAATGGATTGCGAAAATCACATTCAATTCAAGTCTAATCAAGCTCAAGTCCTGTCTCCTAATTCGAAAATGCGTATGGTGCACACGCTTTAGAATCAACTGATGTCAATCTAATACTCTTTCAAGCTTGCCCAAGAAGAAGAAAATGATGATACCGCCGAAGTGACTTGGGGTGCGTCCCATGCTTTCCCTCACATTCTCAGTTTGTTTATTATGTGCTAGAGGACCAGCAACGCATCAACACTTTTTCAAAATTAAATACGCGTATACGAGGTATCAGTGAAAAACTTGAGGAGCTCAAGGTATGGGTAATATAAAGCGTTTGTACACGATTATTGATGGTGTGGATGATTGAAGCAAGAGAAGGATGCACTAGATGACCTTGCTACAGAGTTGGAGCTTGCGGACGAGGACGAGCCGGTTCTGTACGTTTTCTCTGATCTCTATGATCTCCCTTTTGCTGATTCCACACGATCTCAATGTAGATACAAAGTCGGCGAAGCATTTCTGCACATGCCCCTCCCGCGCGCACTCAAGCGTCTCGAACGCGATCAAAAAGACGTAGATCTTCGCGTTACTAAACTTGCAGCTCAAGCAGACGATTGTGAGGTGAAGATGAAGGAGCTGAAGGTGATGTTGTATGCGAAATTCGGGCGAGCTATTAATCTGGATGAGTGAACTGTTGGTTGAGTGTGCACCTCGGCATTTTTTACGATCTCTTTTCTCCCTTTGAGTCTTTGTAAAGTAGCATCCTTTTCTATCAGTACATTCGACTCCCTCATAATCCATGACAGTCTACCAGAGAAATGCTAAAAATAGTTATATAAAAAGTATGGCTACTGGCAGTCGGAATTATACTAAACTATGGTAATTAACTTTTAGTGGTTGTAAATAAGTGACTCTAGCATGCTAAAATTGAAGTCATGCAAACCTTGGGGTTGTGTCAACGCAGATGGAGTCGTGTAAAATTTATCAGATGTGATGGAGATTGGGCTGGATTGGGTCAAAAACAAGTCAAAAAGCCACTTTTGAAATTTGAACTGATAGTAGCTTACTTTCTTACTGTACTTATATCTTTGATGAGTACATACAGAAAAAATGTTTACAATTCCTCCTCAACGCAACCAAAACACATCTTCTCACAACTTTTTTTACATACACAGGTGCAGATTTTGAATTCAAATCCAACGGTGTCAATTTTATTTCCAGAAGTGCAGAAATGACGAAGTTATTCTACAAATACTATTTGAACATCAAATTGGCCCGTTTTGGAAAAAAAAATCGACGCGCGCCCTAACTTCCGCAAACAGCTGTAAGGCCTGACTGCGAACCAACTCGGTGGATCAAAAAAGGTATGGACTGTAAGGGGTTATGCATTATGGGGTATCTGGGATATATGGGTTATTTGGAGTCGATTGTATCACTTTTTGCATCTCCAAATCTATAATGTTTGATCAAGAGAGAAGGAATAGGCCACAGCCTTGGCGAGCTGGCTAGAGCCCGACGGAAATAATCCTAAAATCGGCCCGAGCGCTCTTGGGATCTGATTCTTTCGTACTACATTTCGCTGGGCAAGAGTCTGAGTAGGCACAAGCGGATTCACGGAGATGAATTATTCGCGGTGTACATTCGTCGGCTTTCATCTGGTGGTTTTTGGGGGTCGTCGGTAGGCACGCCTACTTATATATGTCCGCGGTTTCGTCGACTGACCAGGGGAAAGGAACTCAACCACAGCATTTGCGTATAAATAAAAACTGCGTTGGCTATTAGATCTCTGGCTTTCTCATCGACTCTTCCGATCTTCAACATGCGCACCCATACCGCAATTGCTACAACTTCCAAGGGTGACTTTGATGCAATACAAGTGCCCACCGAGACACCTGGCGAAGGCGAAGTCCTCATCAAGGTTGCATATGCTGCAGTAATATCGTTCGATGCCTACGTTGTGGACCGTGCCTTTTATGTCCAAAGTTATCCTTCGGTACTCGGTTTCAACGCTGCTGGAATTGTCGAAAGCGTTGGAGATAACGTTCCCGATCTAAAAGTTGGCGACAGAGTAAGGCCATCTATCTTTTCAGAACGTTCATCGATTTATGCTACGTTCTCATAGGTAGCTGCATTTGGCATGGGGAAATCACGAAGTAAGTCTTTGCAAGAGTATACTATTCAGCCGAGAGCAGCAGTTGCACAAGTGAAAATTCAACGTTCTAACGTTCATGTTACTTGTAATGACTATAGTGCACAGATTCCGGACTCGCTCTCCTTAGAGGAGGCCGCAACTATTCCAGATAATTTTGTTACAACATTTTATGCACTGTTCCTTCGACTGGGTCTACCTGTCCCATCACAGTTCCCAGACACAGATCCGCCTCTCTCTAAGACTCCTATTCTCATATACGGGGCAGGTTCTACGGCTGGTCAATACGCTATCACAAATTTGCGCCTGGCTGGATACAAAAATATCATCGCCACCGCATCTCAGAAACACCACGATTTCCTACGGTCCCTCGGCGCCGCTCACGTATTTGACTACCACAGCGCTACTCTAGCAAACGATGTCGCACAAGTAGTCGGTGGCAATGGAAAAGTCACTCTTGCGTTAGACTGCATCGCTGCCATCTCAACCCTGCAAATACTCACTAAGATTATGAGCCAACACAGTAAACTTGCTATCCTGCTGCCTGTTAAGGAAGGATCGAAGATCACTGGGTCTTTAGAAGAAGCCTTGTATTTGGAGGTTCCTAAGGACCAGGTCGCCTTTCCGGAAGGCGTAGAAATTGTGCGCATTCAAGCGCATTTATACTCACAGGTCAGTTTGATAGTGCGACACGTCAAACGATGTTTCCCAAGTCCTAATTCTTATTACTCAAGGATGAATACTTCAAAAACAACCTGATGCCTAAAATTCTCCCGCAGCTGCTCGAGAAGGGTTATATACAAGGAAACAAGATTATTATGTTCAACGAAGGTACCCTTACTGAAAGAGTCGCTAAAGCGCTCGATCTGCATAGGCAGAACAAACTCAGCGGAGAAAAGGTAGTGGTCAAGATAGATTAATTTGTCATGGTAATGCAGAAGTCAGAGGTGAATCCTCTTCTAAACAATGTATTTTTATGTCAAAGGTTAATTCATACTTGCTAAAAAAAATAACTTCCTGAAGACAATATTCAGGTATAATGAATAAATAAACAGTTATGCTATCGCAAGATGTCAGAATAGCAAAAAAACGAACATCTAGATCTAATCACGCCAAGATATAAAAGACGATTATCGTCATAAAATTAATAGTAAAACCCTCACTTCCATTACGCCAGCACTGCTTCCCACAAGAATTAGAAATGGAAAAACATCCATTATTTCTTAGCCTGAGCACTCTGTTCCTCGACAGTAGGCATGATCCATGGCTCGGATGTCACGAACTGCTCCTTGGGAACACCGAGTTCGAACAAACGGGCAACGACGTTCGAGAAACTGTTGAAAATGATTAATGAGCAATCACTTTTTTTAGCTCAAGGAGGACAAAAGGTACTCTTTGAAGAAGAGGTCCATGTCATTTGCGTAGGCTTTGGCGTATTTCTTATAGCTTTTGTCTTGAGTTAAAACGTAGTCAGTACTATATAAGATTCAGTCAATCAATGTACCGGATTTTTAGAAATAGATACCTACGGCAGCATCATAAGCGATTTTGTTTTCTTGTCTTCGAGTTGTTTAGGACCGTTCCACTTCTTCCATACCCAACTTTAAGCGTGATGTCAGACCGATAAAATAGAGAGCACAAGAGAGCCCATACGTCTCGTCGAACAAGAGTTTGTAGTAATCGTTGGTCAGAGTAGTGGGAGAAAACGTCCAGGGTCCTTGGAATCCAGATCTAATACAAAACATAATATTAATCAAACGTCCCTGCGAACAAATCAAAATTTACTAACCGGTCATTATGGCAGCGTCCAAGGGCGTGTGCACCGGACAGAGCAACAATTTCCTGATCGTTAAAGCTAAGAGTCTGATAAGCGTCCCGGGATGTGATGTCATTTAGAAGCACACTCACCCCATGCGGTAAAAGATCTGCACGGCAAGAAGAAGCGAATCAGAGTCAGAAAGATATAATTACATCGGAGTAAGGTAGAACGCACATTCCTCAAATGGTCGGCGCCTTGAGTCGCATCGGGGAGACGGCCATCGGGAGTGGCTTGCGCGGCAAAACCGTCGATGCGTCCCGGGCGCCAGGGAATTTTAGGGCCAGCCATTTCCTATCAGAACGGGAAGTTGAGTCAACACAACGTCATTTGTGATACGCGGAGGGAGAGAGAGAGAGAGAAAAAAGACGTACCTGAACAGCGGCGACACCACCGAGAGTCCAGAGGTCACCATAGCTTATCCATGAATGTTCCTTCTTGACTTTCTCCATGAGGTCGCGGGCGAGGTCAAGACCGTTGTTAGCGCCGTGCTTGGCTTCAGGTTCAAAACGCATGGTAGCATAGTTGCTATTATATTAAGTGAGCGAACGTGATGAGTATAGATTCAGGAAGGTGCATACCTTCCGCCGGTGTTTGATTCCTTATCATAGGTACCAGACGCGTGCCAGGCAAGGCGGAGGATAACAGGGCCATATGAACCATCTGGGAAGCTTATCAGAACGAGCCTCGGGTGATTGGCGGTAGACAGCTAGCACATACCATCGTATTCACCAGCTTCATCGATAATTTCTGCAATCCTGTTGTATACCTACATTTGCGATAAACCTGGGTAATCATCTACAAAAAACTATGCACACCTTGATATAATCCTGCTTGGTGGGCACAAAATTGACCTTGACTTTGGCAGATTGAATTCCTGATTTAACAGCAGAGCCCGCCTCCTTGCCAGCATCCGTATAATAGTATAATGCAAAGCCGCCGACCGCGATAGCAGCGCCGAGCGAAGCGTAAAGCGCAGTGTTGGACTTGGACTGGGGCGCCTCGGTTGAGTACTTGCGGAAGGCAGCCCTAGCCTGGACGCGAGGAATTTGTACTCCAAGGGGAGCCTTGCGCAGGGGGGCAACACGGAGGGATGCTCTGAGGAAGGACATGGTGGTAGAAAAACAAGAAAGCAACAAAAAAAAATTGGAACTCTGGTCTGAAGGTCTGTTATATACAAGTCACCTTTTTTTGCGCATGCGCAAGCTTGGTGATCATTTCCGGCTTGCTTACACTAGCTTTGATCAGCCAATCATTGCAAGAGGTATTAGTATTACGTCCGTTTTTATCTCGTTTCCTCGACGCGGCCCTAGGTTCTTGTGCTTAATTAACGTGGTCTTTGTTAATCATGTCGTCAATGCTTAAAACTCTAAAATAGACGAATTCAATACGAGAAGGCGTGTCATCTGACAAGGGTTCGCGTCGTTTGTGCGGCTACTTGAAGTTCACAGTTCACATGGTTGTCGGCATGAGGCATCATCCCACGTAGAAGGTGATCAAAAAAAAAATACGAGTGACAGTAGTCGAGAAAGTATTAATATTATTTGAGAAATGGTAGATTACAAGGATCGCAACTTAATAACTGTAAAAAAATTATATAGCGCCAACTCAGTCAACACCTTTTTCTCGTTGCAGCCAAGCTGAGAGAAGATCCTAGCATATTCAAGTGGAAACAACGGAGTTCAGTGCCGCCTCGAGGTCTAACGGACTCCTTGCAAACGTTCAGTCTTTCTCGGAGATCCTACTATCCAACAGGCGTTCACTAGACGTATAGGATGGATAGAAAACCTTTATTTGAATGCTGATCAAACTGAGGGGGGACCGGTATCTCCTCTAATATTGCCTGACCCGCAATCAAAACTTTTAGTAGTGAACCCCTCGGTTTCATCTTGAAATATCTAGTGGTCATGGACAAAACACTTCTGTAACAGGTTTTCATCGCATTCATACCCGACGACTCTGCGTTCCAATTCAAAGATTCCAGCGGATAATAGCAACAGCACCTTCCGGACGTAAGAGAAGTTCTCGGATTGCTTCTGCGGATTAATGATAAGATTGGACATTAACGCTCTCGAACTGAAAGCGAGTTGGATGGGGACACAGCGTAGCAATATCGAAAGAAGGTTCAGTACAGACGAAAAACTTCTAGCGTTAAAGCACAAGGTGAATAAGGTAGACACACAACTAGAGGCCGTCATAAGGGAAGTGAAAAGCCAAGGCAATTTTCCAGTTCCAGGTTGCAAATGAAATGTGACAGCGAATTCTGGGTACTGTTAGTACATGTCAAGCTTGGAGCGAGGAAAGGCATAAAGACATGAAATGCAGCGGATGAGAAGAAGGAACAAGTGCTGAAGCGCTTAAAAAAGAAGAGTTTGAGAGTGAGTGAAGCTGTGCACTACGTCAACATTGCGTCCGGGCTGACGAACATACCGACATTCAGGATTACAATGGGAGGCTAGAACGCTGCGACATTTAAGCACAGTCTGTACTAGGCTGTACATACTTTGATTTTATTTTCAATGGATGGAATGTTCTTCAATATATAGCAACTTGAAGTGCATGCCACATGATACGTCAGGATTTTCCCGTCGTTCTTGCGTTAAACATGACGCTTGGGCTCCATAATCTCGCGTAAAAATTGAAGTTGTTCACTGATGTGGGGGTAGTCTTGTCAACCTGACTCTATGGTGTGTAGTTGGGTCTGGCTTGAAAATGCAGCCCTAAGCCTTGTAATATTTAATGCTCCAGCATATCATGTACAAACACCCTGGATTTTACGCGTATTGGCAATTGCAGGTTGAAAGTCTTGCTCAAGCCCGTCTTTTTCATTCAGACTCCCAGTTATTACCTCGTTCCTCAGAAACCTCGTTATCGCTATTTGATTCTCAAGCTTCTGGAACGATCTTCGCTGATTCGTGACCTTGGTAGCAATGCATTTGTATAATTTGACTCTTCAACCTCCGACTGCTATTACACAGGCAATAGTTGGCAATTTTTCTGGGGCTCGACAACAAGAAATCATCGTATCACATGGGACACGTCTTGAACTCCTGCGGCCGGATGTTCAGACGGGAAAAGTGTCGACAGTCATTGCAACGGACGTGTTTGGATCAATTCGCTCGCTCGCGGCTTTCCGATTGACTGGTGGCACGAAGGGTGAGCTTACGTACGTATATGTCCTGGCTGCATGAATTTACAACGCTTTTTCTCAGATTACGCCATAGTAGGGTCGGATTCTGGGCGAATTATCATCTTGGACTATGACCCGAAGACAAGCAGCTTCGTCAAACTGCACCAGGAAACGTTTGGCAAATCCGGTGCCCGTCGTATTGTTCCTGGTCAATACCTGGCGACAGATCCAAAAGGGCGAAGCGTCATGATCTCAGCTATGGAAAAATCGAAATTGGTGTATATTTTAAATCGGGACGCTGCGGCCAATCTTACAATATCCTCTCCCCTCGAAGCGCACAAAAATGGCGCTATCATTCACTATATTGTCGGCCTTGACGTTGGTTTTGAGAATCCAATGTTTGCTGCTTTGGAGGTAGATTATACTGACGCAGACCAGGACCCAACAGGAGAAGCTTTTAATAAAGTTGAAAAGGTCATTTTCTTCTACTGCTTTCCTTTTTCATTCTAATTTCCTTTAGATGCTGACTTATTACGAATTGGATCTTGGTTTGAACCATGTCGTTCGCAAATGGAGTGAACCCACTGACCCCCGCGCAAATCTCTTGGTGCAAGTGCCTGGGGGACAACTTGCATCATCTGACCGATTCGACGGACCATCGGGAGTTCTCGTGTGTTGCGAAGATCACATTATATATCGGCATGCTGATGTTCCCCAACATCGTGTACCTATTCCCCGACGAAAACACCCATTAGAGGATCCAAATCGTGGCCTAATTATCACGTCGGCTGTAATGCATAAAATGAAGGTTTGCAATTTCTATAGATCCCACGATTTTTTGAAGCTCATAGCATTCCAGGGAGCCTTTTTCTTCCTTCTACAAAGTGAAGATGGTGATCTTTATAAGGTTACCATTGAACACGAAGATGAACAGGTTGTATCCCTCAAAATTAAATACTTTGACACCGTTCCCGTTGCATCAAGTCTTTGTATATTAAAATCAGGCTTTCTCTTTGTTGCGAGCGAATTTGGCAATCAGTCAGCGCCTTCATTTATATATCAACTACTCACTGACACCTATGTTCTAGTTATCTTTATCAGTTCCAAAAACTAGGTGACGATGATAACGAACCTGAATATAGTTCTACATCTTATCCCTCATTCGGCATGGCCGATCCTAGCGCACCTTTACCTCGTGCATACTTCCGCCCACACCCTCTTGATAATCTGGTCGTTGCAGATGAGCTTGAGTCCTTGGATCCAATCATCGACTGCAAGGTTCTAAACCTCCTACCAAATTCGGACACTCCTCAGATATTCACTGCTTGTGGTCGAGGTGCACGTAGTACCCTAAGGACACTCCGCCATGGTCTAGAGGTAGAAGAGTCCGTTAGCTCAGATCTCCCCGGTATTCCCAATGCGGTTTGGACCACCAAGAAAACAGAAGACGGTTTGTCAACCGTTCCATAAATCCCGATATCTTCTGATTTGTTTGTAGATTCATACGATTCATATATTATCTTATCTTTCGTCAATGGCACTCTTGTACTCTCTATTGGGGAGACGATTGAGGAGGTGCAAGACACAGGTTTCCTTTCCTCTGCTCCAACACTGGCCGTTCAACAAATTGGCTCCGATGCGCTTCTCCAAGTTCACCCGCATGGTATTCGCCATGTTCTAGCTGACCGCCGTGTTAACGAATGGCGAGTACCACAGGGTAAGACAATTGTCAGCGCCACGACTAACAAACGGCAAGTAGTAGTTGCGCTTAGTTCTGCTGAGCTGGTATACTTTGAGCTGGATCTGGATGGCCAGCTTAATGAGTATCAAGATAGAAAAGCTATGGGCAGCACTGTTCTTGCCTTGAGTATGGGCGATGTTCCGGAAGGCAGGCAACGAACACCTTACTTGGTAGGTGCATTCAGATTTTAATCATTCATACACTTTATTTTGTTTCTTAGGCGGTTGGTTGTGAAGACCAGACAGTTCGAATTATTTCACTTGATCCTGAAACCACTCTTGAAACAATCAGTTTGCAAGCTCTCACTGCACCGCCGTCGTCTATCTGTATCGCAGATATGTTAGATGCGAGTATCAACAAGTCACAACCAACAATGTTTGTGAACATCGGGCTACAAAATGGTGTTCTACTCCGCACGGTTCTAGATCCTATCAATGGTCAACTGACGGACACAAGAACCCGGTAAGTTCTGTCGATGTAGCGTCCAAGATAGTTTGTTTGATTCAGCCTTTTCCTTTCAGATTTTTGGGCACGAGACCCATCAAACTTGTCAGAGTTCAAATTCAAAAGAATCCTGCGATATTGGCGCTCTCCTCACGGTCTTGGTTGAATTACACCCACCAGAACTTGATGCACTTCACACCGCTGATTTACGACAATCTTGACTACGCTTGGAGTTTCTCAGCTGAACTTAGCCCTGAAGGTCTTATCGGTATTGCTGGCAGTGTATTAAGGTATAATTTGCGACTATGCAAACGTCCTTTACTCATTCTTCTTAGGATTTTCCAGATACCCAAACTTGGCACTAAGTTGAAGCAAGATTCAATTCCCCTTTCATACACGCCACGCAAGTTTATCACACATCCCGGCAATCATTACTTCTATCTCATTGAGGGCGATCATCGCGTTATGGGAGAAGATGCGGCAGCGAAAAAGCTCGATGATTTGGTAAGGTTAATACATTTTGTAGGGTCCTCAAAACTGATTCTTATCTTAAATAGCGTCGGCAAGCGAGAACTATCGATGACGAAGTAGTTAACTTACCTGTAGAACTATTTGGTAGGCCCAAAGCAGCGGCAGGGACCTGGGCTTCCTGTATTCGGATCATTGACCCCATAGAAGTTAGTGGCTTATGGCATTATTTTTGTTCATCACTAATCAACGTTTACATAGGCTAAGACAGTGGCAGTCATTCCATTAGATGGAAATGAAGCCGCCTTTTCCCTCGCGATTGTGCCGTTTTCCGCCCGTGGTGGCGAACTACATCTTGTTGTTGGGACAGCTGCAGACACCTTAGTCTCACCTCGGTCAAGCTCCAGTGGCTTCCTTCGAACTTATAAATTCATCAACGATGGGGCAGGGCTCGAGTTTCAACATAAGACTGAAATTGACGATGTCCCCCTTGCGCTTATGGCATTCCAAGGCCGTCTGGCAGCTGGTGTGGGTAAGGCTTTGAGGATTTATGAGATTGGGAAAAAGAAACTGCTTAGAAAGGTAGAGAACAAGGTCTGTTTTTGTGCTTGACTGTCACAAGTAACTCGCTAACGTGAGTGTAGACATTTTCATCGGCTATTGTTACTCTGTCAACACAAGGATCCAGAATGATTGTCGGCGACATGCAAGAGTCAATTTCATTTGTTGCATACAAGCCTCCTGAAAACCGTCTGTTAGTGTTTGCAGATGACTCGCAGCCGCGATGGATTACTGCTGCAACAATGGTGGATTACAATACTGTCGTCGCAGGTGATCGATTCGGAAATGTTTTCGTTAATCGTCTAGAAGCAAAAGTATCGGATCAAGTCGATGATGACCCTACTGGTGCTGGAATCTTACACGAGAAGGGGATCCTCATGGGTGCACCGCACAAGACAAAAATGCTCACACATTTTCATGTGGGAGACCTAATCACGTCGATACATAAGGTCTCATTAGTTGCTGGAGGTCGTGAAGTCCTCTTATATACGGGACTTCATGGCACCATTGGTATTCTTGTACCTTTCGTATCCAAAGAGGATGTGGACTTTATCTCGACGCTGGAACAACATATGCGGACAGAGCAAAGCAGTTTAGTTGGACGAGACCAGCTCAGTTGGAGAGGCTATTATGTTCCAGTGAAAGCTGTGGTCGATGGGGATTTGTGCGAGACGTTTGCAAGACTACCAGGAACTAAACAGAGCGCGATTGCAGGGGAGCTCGACCGTACGGTTGGTGAGGTGCTCAAGAAGCTAGAACAATTGCGTGTAACGGCGAGCGGATTCTGATCGCTGCTTTTCCTTTGTTTTCTGTTGAAGTCTGTAATTCCTTGTTATATCATGGTTATGATACCATTTCGTGGGTGGGTTAGCTCGAAAATACGTCTGCATGATAAAGTATATAAATTATAAAGAATGGAATTGAACAGAGAGCATTATTTCGAACTGAGCAAATTTGAGACTTAACGCCTGCATGGCAATTTCGCACGCTTCCCTCAACATTGTTCATTAACGTTCATTGCATACCATGTATAACGTTGCTACAAAGTCCTTCCTTAGATCCCCTTGTTTAAGAAAAGTTTATCTCCCAAAGTCGAGCACCTATTATGCTGCATCAAGATCGGTAATGACATTAAAAAACCATATGGTAAGCGACAACTGTAATCACCTATCAAGCAGTCATTTAAATACACAGTACACTGCTCATGCAACTGCCACGGGCGCAGGGCGCAATGGAGAGGTCACTTCCAATGATCTCAAACTCAAGCTTGCTTCACCAGCAGAACTAGGGGGAACTACGAAAGGGGAGAACCCAGAGCAGTTGTTTGCAATGGGATATGCCTGTATGCGCCCTCGTTGCTACTTCTTCGTAGAAGATCCTCATTATCTTTAGCGTGCCTCTTAGGCGCGATCCAATTCGTGGCGGGACGTATGGGGAAACAAGAAATGGCGAAAAAGGCAATTGTACACACAAGTGTCCACCTTGGCAACCCAGCTGATAAGGAGTCGGCGGGATTTGGTATAGCGGTTGATATTAAGGTTGAAGGTGTAGACGATGAACTTCTGAAGGCTGGGCATGAGGTAGGCCATACTTACAGTGCGCATGATCGTCAACTAACACATTCCATGCGTCAAGTTTTGTCCGTACAGCCGCGCTTTGAAATATGGCGCCGAAGTGAACGTGTCGAGATTATAACAAATAATTGCTGGAATTTGATAGCCGCACACCTCGTGCGCAATGATAATGCTGTTTCTATATAACCATTCGGGTTCTGCTGGGTTCTGGTGAGGACGTTTCGCTAATCCAGATGGGAATACAGAATGCAGAATTCTGGGGTGATATCTGAACCCAAGTTTGGATACATTGATATCGAATAAGAGTACTGCCGTTAAGCCTTTAACAGGATTCAAAGACGGCATCACAAGTCGAAATAGCAAATTCATCGGTTCCCTAATGTCCCCCTGAAGCTTGACTTGAAATGCATCAATTACAGTGATCATTCATCAACCGGCGCCCACTCATCCCCCATTCGGTATTGAAAACCCATGGACACGTAACAATACGCACTTGCAAGATAACTGAGCCGTTTATTTGGGACAAAGCTCCTAGTTTGAAAGGCCTGAAAAGTTGGACTCCAGCCGACGCGGCAAAATATTGGGCGCGTTTGATTGCCGTGACCGGAATGGACTAGTAAGCACCAGGGTTTGACCAGGGTCAAAGCGTATGGAGTTTATAGGTGAAGCCAGGTGATTGACGAAATACTTGTTGCCATGTCTTGATCAAGCGTTTCCCACTTCTCCGGAATTTCAAATATAAAAGGAACCTCACGCTTTTTGTATCAATTGATACTAGTTCTACCTACCTCTGTCTACATGGCTATCGGTAATCTACTACCCCCGCATCCAGCAACACAGGCACTTACATCAAAAACATTCCGCCCTCCAGCCCTGAATGGTACGCTGACCATCCCCGAAATATTCGACTGGCATCTCCGTTATACTTCCAGTCATCCTTTTCTCGTGTATGCGGGTTCCGATGGTGAAGTGCACAAAATCCTGTGGCATGAGGCAATGAGAGCCGTTTACACTTGTGCTGTTATGATTACACGGCGTCTCCAGAGGAAACCGAGCACGCACCGCAAAAAACCAGTAGTCGCGATTCTCGCTACTCAAGGTTAGTTCATGACTGTCTCGATCAGTCACATTACCAATGGCCTTTGACAGACGCAGTAACCTACACGATCGCGATTATGGCAGTCATGCGCGCCAACTGTGTTGTGTTTCCTATTTCTACACGTAATTCTGCAGAGGCCGTGGCACACCTAATTGACATCACAGGCGTTGAGCACGTCCTACTAGGACATGAGGAGGCCATGTCTAAACTTATGAACGACGTCCTTCACATCCGGAAAACGCAATGCCCTTGTACCTCCTCTGCGTTGAAAATTTCCCCAATCCCCTTATTTGAGGAGCTGTGTTGTGGAGATTTGTCTGATGTCGATCGGGAATACCTTTTGCTTAATAATGAGAATTTAGAAGAGGACTTGATAATCATGCACACGTCAGGTGAGATAGACCACCTGTGTTCAGTAACAGGGATGTCCTTATAATTTAATTTAATTTACCCCATAGGCTCTAATTCGTCCTTCCCGAAACCTATCCTTTGGACACATCGACATTTTCTTCAAGTCGCACGTCATCCGTATTTTGGAGAACGTGATTTGACAGGCAAAGTCATAGCTATGCATTCTGTTCCTATGTTCCATGGTTTGGGTATCATGCAGATTGCATGGGCAGTGAGTTCAACAATTACCCTTCTTATAATATTGTTATCTTAAGCTCACGAAGGCAACTTGCGGTATCGTTTTAAGCGTCGTCAAACCTTCAACCCTTACGCTAGATATGGACAAATTATTTGAAGAAGCGGTGAAAACTCACAGTGATTACGTTCTTGCTGTACCAACAGTGTTTGAAGTTTGTTCTCAACCACATTGTAAAGACCATTGACTTATCCATAACATCAAGGTCTGGTCACGCAACGAAGGCTATGTCGACTGGATGGCTTCTCGCTCCGGTCTAGTACGTCGTCAGTCTTTTTTATTATTAACTACCAACTAATGCATAATCAGCTTTATGGAGGAGGACCTTTGAATAAAGCAGTGGGTGACTCACTGACTTCCCGAGGCGCCTCCATCTTCAATCTTTATGGGGTGTCAGTAAATGTTTCAAACTATATCCATATATATTGGCTAATAGGCCACTGGCCTCAATTTAGAACTGAAGCTAGCGCAATTAGTCCAGTATTACCAGGTTTTTCCTGCGAAAACTTTTGCGAATGCTCACCGAGTCTGATCCACGCTATATAGCCACTACAGGCTATGATTGGAACTATTTCCGAATCCCTTCACACTTTAAAATAAAACTATTACCTTATGACGAGAACTCAAAAGAATTTGCTATATTCGTAAGTCAAGAATTTATAACGTTCCCCAGCAATGCTTACAAAAATTTAAGCCCAACGATTACTGTGAGCTATCGGTAGTAAATGCGAAGGTCGACGGCCTGGATGCTTTTATAACGTCAGATCTTCTTTCCCCTCATCCAACAAAATCTGGATATTACTGTTTGTACGGGAGAGCTGATGATCAGATTATGCACGCTACAGGGGAGAAGGTAAATATATTTCTTGCTTCAATTCTAGTGCTCATGGCTTTGAAACAGACAAACCCCGGTCCTTTGGGTAACTTTTTGATTTGCCGAATGCTATAGACTCTATTAATATGATCCAGAGGAAATACTCAACCAAGACCCGCTCATCAAGGCATCAATCATGTTTGGACACGAAAAATTTCAGACTGGCGTTTTAATTGAACCAGAATTGGCCGCTGGTTTGGATCCAAATGACTACCACGGTCTTTCTGCATTCAAAGACTCCATCTGGTAGGTCAATATTACCACTTACCACTACCTTATGACCAACTGTCATGAAGGCCTACGGTAATCAAAATGAATGCGTTTGCCCCACAGCACTCGCGAATGTTCAAGGAGGTACATATGCATTTTTCTCGTGTTCCACCTACTAACCATTACCAGATGATCATTGTCGCCCATCCGTCGAAACCGTTTTTGCTCACACCAAAAGGATCTCTACGCAGATCCCAGACTTTGATTGAATACACATCCGAAATTGATGCCCTATATGCTACAGCGGAGACTAGGACCCAAGCTGAAGTTCCAACACCGTTAAATTGGGACTTACCTTCTCTCATCAATTTTGTGCAAGCTGTTGTGGGCTCAATAATGACGAATACTGTGGGAGATCATGTTGATATTTTTCAACATGGTTGTGACAGGTAGGGTGTATTCTTATCAAAAGTTCACCTCTGATTCGTTTTCATGACCCTCAGTCTCCAGGCAACTGCAATACGCAACACACTAGTCAGGGCCCTTCGTGAATCAACAAAATTAGACCGTGAAGTTTCAAGCAATATTGTTTATGACAACTCTAGTGTGTCAAAACTGGCTAACTTCTTATTCAACTTTGGACTTCACTCCGATCCAGCTAATGAAAGTACAATCTCCGAGGAATTTAAGGAAAAATACATGCAAGACCTTGTAAATCGATTCTCCTACGACTTCCGCACTATTTCACGTGGATCTAGAGGTGAAGTAATCCTACTGACTGGAACCACTGGGGCTCTCGGATCCCATACGCTAGCATACCTCGCTTCAAGTTCCAGAGTTTCTCAAATATATGCAGTCAATCGATTTCGCAGACTAGATCAAGCACCCCTCCTCGACTCCCAGATTTCGGCCTTTTCTGAGCGCGACATTGATTCTGAACTTGTTTTGGGGTCTGGAAAGATTCGTTTCCTCGAGGCTGATCTTACTGTTTCTGGATTCAATCTACCTGCAGAAGTATACAAGGAGGTAGAGCAATCCATTTCTAGATGAGGTCCAGTGCTGATCAGCGATTCAGATGCACGAATCTGTGACATGTATAATACATAACGGCAAGCATCTCTCATTCCCTATTAGTATTAGCGTTAATTAAGTTCATACCTTCTTGCAGCCTGGACGATCGATTTTAATATGGCATTGGCCTCTTTTGAACCGAATATCAAAGGACTTCGAAACTTAATTGATTTTTCACTAAAATCTAGAACTAATCCTAAATTTATTTTCATCAGTTCCATCGGAGTTTTACAAAGTAAGCGCTGTGATTCGTGCACATTTCCTACTTAACACCGAACAGAGTCACCGAACACAACTCCCCACAAAGAAATCCCTGTACCGGCCAAGTCAAGTTTCTCGACAGGTTACTCAGAGTCGAAGTGGGTCTCCGAGAAAATCTTGCTCAATGCTGCTGAAGCATGCAACCTAAACACATTAATTGTCCGTGTTGGTCAGCTATGTGGTGGTCCAAACGGTGCCTGGAATGCAAAAGAATGGATGCCCGCCCTTGTACAAAGTGCACGACACGTGGGATGTTTGCCAACCGACAATAGGGTATGACAAGTCTTCTACCTATGCCCCACCAAAGCTCTAATCTAAACTAGGACGTATCTTGGATCCCGGTTCATTTTGCTGCACAAGCCTTAGTCGACTTCTCTAGCGCAAGCTTTGGCACTTCAAACATTGTACATCTGGTTCATCCACGCTCGGTTCCTTGGTCGACTATCGTCGATGTATTATCTTCCACTTTATCAGTGCCCTTGGTCCCTTTTCCAGAATGGTTTGCGAAGCTGGAGCTGCTTGCTGCAAAGAAACCAGATGGAAGTGAGAATATCGAGATGCTTCGCAAGGTTTCCGCATTACGGTTGTTGCCCGTCTTCAAGCAGATGTCATCAAAGGCTGTTCGGTCGCCGACTCTAGGTACTTCAATAGTGGACCAATCGCAAGCATTAGTACTTTCTTCGACACTGGCTAACCCATCCTTCCCTCAACTCGGTTCGGCCGAAGTCACATCCTGGGTTAAGTATTGGAGCCACATAGGCTTTTTGTAGTATATTCATAAATAATTGTTCCCATAGCGTGTAATACTTGTTTAAGCATGTAGCCATTTTGTCAACACCCTTGTGAAGCCTCTACACATAACTGTGACTTATACTTATACCCACCGTTTTTCGAATAACAAAACTGCCGAACTGGTTTGTGCCAATGATTCGTTTATCTAGGGCCGCTGGTCCGTTTAAGTAATCCCCCCGACACCTGAATACTAGATATAGTGATGAATTATTTTGGCGACAAGTACTATTCGCTGTTATCTTGGGAAACACCCAGGCTGCCCTTCAATCTGTGAGCGATATTCGTCTGTAACATTGGCACATTCGATACTCAGATTGTTTATAAAGCATTTCGACCGCTTCAAAAAATCCAATATCGTGCGCTGTGGCCACGCTAGACCCTGAGGAAACCATTCTGGAGGACAAGAAATGGTCAACGCTCTCAGAGCAGGAAGTGTAATCGCATCAAATATTTCTTTCAAACATCGACCAGGTTCCTGATTTCCTGTCGTTATCATGAGATTAGCCAGATTTGCAAGAAGCATATATTGTCGGGGCGCAGTTAATAACGCCTCTGAATTTGGGAGTTGAAATGATGCACGTATATTCTGAAGATCGCATTTCACAACGGTGGGACAAAGTCGTATGACCTGCACACATTCCTTCTCGGTGAAATGATGAACGGTTATATATCTGAGCTGTGCCCAAGGGAGGCCAATTCTTGACGAAGTGAGAGGGTTTGTGAGTGAAACATGGTGCAACTGTGGCGAGTCCATGAATATATCGAATCGCCACTTGTATAAACCGAACCATTCTTGTCGACGCGAATCTCCGAGTGAAAGCACTTCAAGTATCGGAAAAACTGGCTTCATTTTACAGCTTTGCTCTAAAAAAAGTAGACTCGGATTGGCCAGGTGGACTTCTTTCAGATGATGGGCATGGGAGAATAACGAGTCCAAGATAGGAATGGAGCCATTAATGCACTCAACTCTGATATTTAAAGGCGCCGAACCCGACCGCTCCATGCGAGTAATAAACCGCTTGAGCTTGACTATAGATTGGACAGGGGTCGTGATCAAAATTCTGTTCCAGAAGGGCACGAGCTCAAGGCAGACAGTTCTCCAAGAATAACAGGTGTTCATGAATCCGGGGTTTGGCGGACCATCAACGTCGAACCATTGTTTAGGGAGACATAAGGAGAGAATGACAGCGAGAATCTCTCTGGGAATGCGGCGGATGGGTGACAGGAGCGATTTTATATGCTTGATCCTCGTTTCGAGAAAAGCTGTTTCCGCGAGCAACTGAAAACTTATATTTATATCCACAGTAAGATTGCTTGTGGAAGCCATACCTCGGATGTGTCGATCAAGCTTCCCGTATGCTGCAGAACACCTATGTCATTTGGGTTGCAGGTGAGGCTTGACCTGGAAGAAGACACTGACAGTAAACGTTCATTGTAATCAGCGATCATCAGATGAAATGTGCAATGCTCTGCAGCTGAAGGGTAGTCGTTAAAACGCAATCTTTGAATTAAGATCGCAGCATTCTCTGATTCCTTCAGAGATACTAGTGTTTTTCGAACTGTTATTTGCGTAACGTTCATGGTATAACAGGCCGCGGTACCTTCGCAAGGGGAGATATTTGCAAGTTCGCTGGCCAATATAAACTGTTAGGAAATAACTATGATGCGATACTTGAGCTATTCCGCCATTGTTTCCGGCATAAGCCTTATGTTTTCAAGGAGCGACAATGATGTTCCGGCGCCTTTAGATGGTCCACGAGTAAACCTGTAATAGTCTTACTGAGGCCAGGGGCTAACACGTACTCGCGTCCTCCTGGTCATGATCCGAAAATTCCGATGACTTTTTGAGATTGATGTGACATACTAGAAATAAAAATGACTCGGAAGCGCAGCGAGACGCTGTGCACTAAAGTTACGATTGGATCTTGTAGTGCCTTTAGCGATGAACATTGGTCGCGGTTGGGTCTCGAACTGGTTAGCCTCGCAAGATGATTAGCTGTGGTTGAATCTCTGTCTCTCATATAATGCACAACCTAGCATCAGCTTGACTGGTAGCGATTCAATTGGACATCACCAAGACCAGACTTCGGACGATTATTCCGCCTCTTTGAAACCAAAGCCCTCTTGACTCTTTGCAGTCGCACGGCCTGTCATGGTTATTAACAGCAGATGAATGAGGCCGACAAAACGGCTAATCTCCTTTGGCTTACGTCCTGTTCCAACCAGTCATATTCATATAAGACGCGAATGGATCCGGATACATATATGGATTTCATCTTTATCATATGCATGGTTGCAATTTTGCGATCGCAAAGTCCCATGGAGCCGCCCATTGATATTGTTTTGGAGTAAGGACGAGGCGAACATTGAACAAATCAGGTATTGTCCACGTACCGGCAAAACTAGGAACTACAATGGCAGACGGATCGATGTGAACAACCCGCGGATATTTAAGCACCGAAAGAAGAGCAGCATTTAGCCTCGACGGTAAAATGGGAAAGCTCCTTTCCCTTCGTAACATAATGTCGTCTGTATGGGAGGTTCGACATTGTGAGGCCCAAAAGGGGAGGAAGACACACTTAGGTTCCTCTGTCAGCAATCTGAGAGCCGGAGACTGATATACATTGCACCCTCAGAAGGCTTTCATCGACAGTGTAAATGTTGTTTGACTCCGAACAGAGCATGTAAGTATTGCTCTTGTGCGTTCTTGTAGAAGAACAAAAATAGGAGCATACAAAAGGCCCCTCCAAACACCATTTTGCGCACCCAGGTGGGAGAATTGCGGGACAGCCTTCTGTTGGACCATCCTTGCAATGAGGTTTTCACTGGTGAATCCATTTCTGTTCCGAATCGCCTCAGGAGACATCTTATACAATTTGTCGTATATTTATCCCACGCGAGCCAACGCGTTATGAAATGGCAAAGAGTAAACTAAATGACCCAAATTGAAATATCAAGTGTAAAAGTTACTTAATACGTCCTTGGGACAAAATCTCTCAATACACTGTACTGGTAAGTACAGGGGCTCATTGATGTGTGTACTTACATAATGACCTCGTGAGAACAAAATCTTGTTTTAATCGTGACGTTATTATTGTTCCCCCTTTCTTTATTTCATTTACTATTACTTTCAACAATAACTCGCGATGCCCGTATCTTTATGCCCTCCTCCAAACCAACATCAACGTCCTGAGCAACCGATCCCCGAATGGTACATTACGCTGTGGCAATCAAGTCGGGTCGTGCCAGATACCATCTCGCTCACCCTCCCCTTAACCCTCTTCGGCATTATGGACCACTTTTTACCTTACCCGTGGCTGCCTCTAATGGTCTCTTTGGCTAGCCTGCTTCCGGCGGCCTGCTACAGCCACACGTTCCAAAAAGCTCCAATGAGGGTCATCCTTTTTCTGCATTCGATCGAAACCACAATTTTAATAATATGGACATTTCGATTTTGTGAGTGCACTCTTTCTCTTCCTATAAACAACGTCTGAATGTGTCAAACAGACATTCAAACTCCTCACTGGCTCATACTAGCAACCGGTGCCACCTACATCATTGTCCATCTCACGTACTATCTTGTCCTTTATGCGAGCCTGCATATACAGCTTGACGAGTTTGGACTTTTTGGACTGCTGGTGACACAAACATGGGACTTTGTGACGCAAATCTGGGAGTTTGTGACGCGAATCTGGGACTTAGTGGAGGGTGTAAGGATAATGCTTCACCGGTTTTCTGCTCCAAGCACCACAACAGCACTGGAACCCGTTCCTACTAACCCTCCAAATGCAACTGTAAGTCCACCTGCATATTGTGATCTGGTCAGTACCTTCCCTTCTTTTCTGACCCAGATTTACTCACCCTGTGCAGGATTTCAATGCTGATCCTGTTGATAGCAGCATGCTGAAGTTGATGAGCCTGGTGTAGTTCAAGATTAGTTCACACTCCTATATTCCTTCTCTTCAGAAAACCTAGACTATACAACCTGTAGACTTCATAATGTTGTAATGTAACCAACTATTCATGTAATTATCAAAACTTCCATCAACATGTTATGGCAAGGAGTTGACACAGACATAAGTTTGTGTGTTTCAAGTTATTAAAAGCAGACTTCAAACAACCTGAAGACACTAAATTGCAAAGGACATTCATCTGGATACATATTTAATGGCAGAAATAAAATCTTAACCCCTTCACTAAGGACCACTCCACCACCTGCTGTCCCTTTTGTTCACAGTCACATTCAATTCATACCTCTCCTGCCCTCAGCTTGGCATGACCCATCAAAGTCACACTTTTCTGTATGTGGACACGATGCGCGCCAGGAGCTCCGAAGTTGAGATATCAGGTGTTCGGCATGTCGGAATAAACTTTCCTTGAGATTTCGTGTACTCATATACGTCTTTGAGCCCAGACGAGACATATGGATCCTCGTCATGCGCAACATAATCGATTTTGTATTTTCTGATGAAAGCTTCGTCGATCACCCAGGGTGCTTCAGCAATGACTTCGTCTACCCATCGACAGTGCTTTACGATCTCAACTCTGGAAAAGGGTGCGGATCGAATCTGAGCTTACGGCACGAGATGGGTAGAGGTACATACCTCTCCGCGTGCATCATAACGTTACGCGCTTTATGTGTTTGAACTTGCTCGTCAGAGTGAACGCCGGCTAGGAGGTACACCGATGGGAATGACAATTTCGCTTGGCGTAGTAGTAAAGCATGCCTAGAGTAGAAATCAGTCAAATGTTTTATAGTGAGTGGCCTATATTCACCCGAAATGGAAGAGATCATACACGCCTGTCGTGTGAATAGAAAGTTGTAGTAATGTGAAAGTATGAGAGAGAAATGAGGGCACTCACCATCTGCGTACACACGAACAGGGCGCCCCACAGGCGGCAAGTTGATCGTGTAGGTTCTCCAGGAGTCACCGCTGATAGCTTTCTGTACAAAAGCCTGTATATCCTCAGGAGCGAAGGATGCAGGGTTAAGCGCAGCTTTATAGTCAGCGGTAACTGCTGGCTCTTCAACTGCTGCTATCTTGACAGGGATGTGTGGAGAGATAAAATCAGGGTCTGCCGACAAGGCAGATGCTGCTTGAACCAACGGCAAAGGTGGCGTATTGGGTGAGGATACGGAAGTTGGATCGTCTGTATCCTCATAGTACACAGGATGATATTTCATTGAGCGTAAAGTAGACTTTTAGGACGTAATCTGCTCGTTGAAAGATGATGTGATTAAATTGTGGGTAGGAGAAGTAGTCTGTCTAGCAAATGGTAGGAACCCACATCGTGCGTTCGTAGACCTTCAAGTTGTCCTATGACCTGAAAATCGGGCGAAATACGAGGCTAAGTATGACACAGCCTGCCAAGATTGGTTCCTTATGCATCATGTGCTGGCAAATCGACAACCTTGAGATATTTTTCAATGAAACCTTCTGTCGTCCAAATTTCTTAAGCGTAGAGCGAGACGATTATTTCACGCACTGAGAGGCCGACACGACACAACAAAGCTGAGCATTGTGACCTAATTGATTGACGCATTAAACTTTTTGAAGAAAGAACCCAATTGCTGTTGAGACGTACCGCCGCTCTTTGCTCCCAGGACACCGAAGCTGAGCCCGAATCAAGCTCGATCCAACATACACGAGTTAATATTATGGCAGCTATTCACAGCTCACGCGTTCAATAAAATTCCTATTTCACACGGGCCGCCTCACGGGTCACAACGCGTCCGACAAGCTCAAAGCTGCAGACATTTACAAGACAAGGTATGTATGTAGGACAGTATAGTACTAGTATGCTAATGATATATTCAAAGACGAATAAGATTCGACCAATGGAATTTCCCTCAGACAGTCGCTCAGGTATTACTAATACTGGGACTTCAAATGGTAGAGGTCACGTAATGTGGAAGCTCAGATTGTGTATCTAGTATGCTCATGAATATACATATGTACGCAGAGATGATACATTTCTTCACTCACCGAAACAGTGGACTTTCATTTCCCATCTCTTTAAATTCATCCATTCTGCTCTCATCAATTCCCTCTTTCTCACATTGGGCACTCTTTTTCTTGTTAAGCCTGGCGTAGTCCCACATCGCAAATAAGCTCAACAGTATACTATAAATGCGCAAATATTATTGGTCGCTCGCTGGGGATGACAAGCAAACTCACGATAAAGAGAGCCAGCCCATGATGGTTCCATGGCCAATATGGAAGCGAGGCGGCGTGATATAGATAAATGACGAACAAACCCTTGGAATTCATGCTATAAGCCACATGTAGAACACCAGAGCTTCGACACATACCCTCCCAAGTTGCCAATCCCTATGACCATCGCAATCGTCACACCTAAATTAGTTGAAATCAGAAATTAACCAAATCGCAAGTCATCAAATCCGACCTTTACGAATGTCACCTCCGGCAGCCGAACCAGCCCAAGCAAGATCTACGGCGATAGTTGGATAAACGCCAACGGCAGCAAGGATTGCCCCGAAGTAAGCAACGCCAGGGACCGTTTGGGTGTATAGAATAATATAACCTATGAGGGATACGAAAGCTCCACCGATAACAAAGGGGCCTCGCAAGTTGAGCTTATCGGAATAAATACCGACTCGTATACTGATAAGAATTAGAAAACTAGAGAAATTAGAATAAAAACCTGCTATAGTCGCAACACATCCGACAACAAACGGGGGAATTGTGAGAAGTTGAGCATTGGCGGCGGTAAATCCTGAGAGAAAGGATCTAGTAAAAGACAACAACGACCCTTACAGAATTTTAACAAACCTAATTCTTTAATAATGGTGGGAGTGAAAAGTGCAATCGCATAAACTGGAACCAAAAGGCCTTGATAGGCCATTTGTCAGCCTTGCTGGTCGTACTTGCACTTCCCAAAAGAAACACTAACCAATATAAATGCCAACCTGCAAGTAAGACTTGTAATCAGTCATTGCTTGCCACACGAACTTGATATCAAAATGAGTGGCGAGGCCTTGTGTATCTTCCTCCAGCATTTTCGAAACAATAATTTTCTCCTTGTCCGTGAGGAACCCAGCAGTCTCGGGGTACTGTTGCCGGTTCACTGTTAGCAAACGGACTTCGCAACGAAGAATTCACATACGTCGTACATGTAGAAATAAGCAACAAGGGCCACTAATGTCGTAGCTTGTGACCGTAATCAGATTTTCTGCCAGACCTTATAATATATATAGCCACCTAGCCCTTCCAAGCAGAACTAGCAGAAATTTTTAAACGGCCGAGCACTGTCAGATTGGGGAAGGACTTACGATCCATTGCCAGCCATGAAGGCCACCGATACCTTCCATGTGCTCAATGCCATAGCTAATGATTCGGGTTGTTAGGTATGATATGTCTTGATTGATTCACGCAGAGTTTGACGCACGCCAGTATCCCTCCAAATGCACCTGGGGTCATAGGTAGGTCAGACCAACCTCGCGGTATCGTTTAAAATCCACCAACCTGCGACTGTCGCAGCCGAAAAAAAAATGGCTATCCTCTTCGCTACATCTCTCCGTCTATACCACAAAGAAAGATAAAAAGTTATCTTTATTAAGAAGGTCAGAATTTATAATCTTCCGGAATCATGGGAGATGCACCCCTGGGAACAGGCCAGCTTCTGTCAAGCCCAAAAATACCCGAGCGCTGGCAATATAATAATAAGTATTTAGGTTTGAAACTCGCTTTCGAGATCACGTACATAATGAGAGCTTTGTACGTGTTGCAAAGACACATTAACGTCATTACAGCACCTAGAGGGTCCTGGGTCAATATGATTGTGATACCTCGTTGAACCAGATATAGGTACCCCACGCAACCATTATAGAAGGAACTCAATATCCATAAACGTTAGATAACCTATTTACAAAGGAAGAAAAACCTCACTCCAGATTGATGGTCGAAATAATTTCAAACACACATTTCTGAAATGGTAAATCAATTTAGAAACGCATATCACATGAGGCTTACGAAGGTATTTCGGCCAACGCGTAAGGGATCTTGATGATATTAGCTTTAGGTTTTGCATGCAGAGTTGGTAGAGCATACAAAAAATACAGCGGAGATCTATCGCAATTTTCCACATAAGTGAGGCAATACAATGACACAGCGAGTTACCATACCACATTGTATTTCAACCCATCCAGATGAGCGTCCGTGGCCATTCCAGCAATTCGGGCGTTACCTTTTCAAATATCGTTAGAACGTTTAGTGGTGTATAAAAGGCAAGCTTGACATACCAATATTTGCTCGATCTCTATTATTAGTCTACGTGAAAAGCGCCGCAAACATAATGCATGTTCAAGTTCTTGACTTACAAGAAAGACAATAGGTAGAGCAAGGACACGAAGGGTAAGAGGTGGAAATCTAGTTTTCTCAAAACCCTTGCTCTATCTTTCTCCGTTATTGCTGCAAAATCGGTCATGTCATGATCCGGTTCTGTAGAAGAGGCTGGGCTGTTGCTCGCATCAGAAAAGGCCTTCTCCTTGTCTCCTGGAAGGGACTTCTGCATAACTGGGGAACTCGAAGCTGGAAGCATGTCAAGGGTACCGAGTAAGCAGTTAGGGTTAGGATAAAGAATACAATCTAAGTGCAATGCTTTATTACCTTGAGGCGAATGTGTCAGCCCGGCATGTGTCAACCCAGCAAGCGTCGGTAATGATAGAGCCAAGCTAATCCCTACGAGATGATAGCCACTTGAATGATTTATGGAGATTAATCGCCCCGCCAATTGTAGCAACGCGTTCGTGCCAAAGGAAGACGGCAATGCGTGCGTTACTAGTGCACGGCGGATACTTGATTTTCCATAACTGATATGAGGACAACGTAGCTTGAGAGAGACGTGCAATATGTCAAGGAGTGTAGCCAGCGGTCATAGAGTGAAAAGGAATGATTAAGCCTTGAAAAAAGTGCTTATTAGTATGGGGCATTTCAGTTCCAAATCGCCTAGATTGCCTGAAGCCATCAGGGGCAATAAAACGAATGTTGCGACTGAATTGTTCCTGTCTGGACCAGAGTACAACGGCAAATTCAACCCTGCCTTAACAAGACGGTGAAAATCAATGCAGGAGAGTATCAATGGAAAGTTGCCTCATAAAAGGAATGGCAAGCACCACCTTCCATTGCCACAACGTAATAGCTTACTGGATCTGATGCTAGGCCTATCTTCGGCTAGCAAGTCGAAAGATGGGGTAGCAATCGTACAACCACGACGGCCCGAGAGATGTTTTTTAGTCAATGTAATTATCATACACTCATGGGAAAATAAAATAAAACTGCTGGGCAGTCCCAAGGAATCCTCTGCTGAGGAAGATGTTTATAAATATCTTTCGAGCTGAGATTTGACTGAGATTGCGCACCCACTTGATGTCTTGATGTGAACATTGAATCTGCCAAACTTTCTATCGACAGTACTAGTGAGCGTAGCAAATGAAATGGGAACATCAGCAACAGTTCAACAGTTTTCATTTCAGCATGGCGATATCAACGGGGGGTGACGGGGGCCTGTACAGGTTCAGAATTATGTCTTTCGTGGATTTTGCGCACGACATACGTATCACGCAACTGGAGGCAACTGGCTGCACAAAAATTCCATGTAGTACTTAGTGTTCGTGCGTCATTTATTTCTTCCGTGCCTAGTTCTAGCTGCAGCTCGGGGGGGATTTTTAGATGACATCCGGAAAACCCGACGGATCTTTCCTTGGTTGAGAGTTATCGGACGTCCAGGGTCGTAATCATCGTAATATCAGCTTACATTGACTTCGCCGTTGTTCCAGTTGCTAACAGGTATATATTGAGTGATAACGGCGTCTAAATTTCACTCTGAACCGTTTGTACTCCATATACCCCATTCTCGACGGACGGATACTCCTGATATAGAAGATGTCAGGGCGGCCCAACAGCGAAGACGATAAGGCAACCGTCATCTCTAGTACAAAACGTCGGGGTTTCTTTTCACGCTGGAAAGCTGATGCAAAAGACGAAAATGGCGACGACGAGAAGGGCGACGTTGGTTCTGCATCTCAAGACAAGCCAGAAGCACCCAAGGTGTCTTTCTTCGAGCTTTTTCGGTGTGTCACATTATGGTATCTTGCCAACCTTCCTCACGCGTCTTCTCTTAGTTTTTCGACAAAATTTGAACTTGCCCTTGATATCATTGGTGCTATGGCCGCGGCAGGAGCGGGGGCAGCTCAAGTATGTACCATGTTGCATTCATTTTACGCGCCTAAACAATATCATAGCCCTTTTTGGCTCTTGTCTTTGGTAATTTGACTCAAGACTTTGTCGCGTTTGGAAATGTCGTCAGTGAAATAAATGCTGGAAATGTGTCTGCCCAGGCACAGTTACCTCAAGCGGCAGCTAACTTTAGACGTATTGCTGCCCATGATGCCTCTATCTTGGTTTATATCGGTATGATATGATTATTTGGCTTGACTTAAGCTCACACTCGCTTAGGTGTTGGAATCTTGTTCCTAACATTTGTATCTATGTATGCATGGGTATACACATCAGAGGTTAACGCTAAACGCATTCGGGAGCTGTACTTGAAAGCTATTTTGCGCCAAAATATTGCATTTTTTGATGATGTTGGTCCTGGAGAGGTTGCGACTCGTATTCAAAATGATACCCGTGCGTCATGAAAGTTGCTTCCAATTCTACGGCTGACATGATATTTTCATGTGTAGACCTCGTTCAACAAGCTATATCAGAGAAGATCGCTCTCATTATGAGCGCCACTGGTGCATTTTTCTCTGCATTTATTATTGCCTATGCAAGATCATGGCGTCTTGCGCTTGCTTTATCCTCTATGCTGCCTTGCATTGTCGTCACGGGTGCAGTAATGAATAAATTTGTTGTCGCTCTTTCCCAGTAAGCATTGCTTGCAGACGCTGTGATATTTATTCAAATGTTTTACCTTAGGTTCTCCTTGGATCATGTGGCAGAAGGAGGCACAACTGCCGAAGAAGTTATCTCAAGTATCCGCACTGCCCAAGCCTTTGGGATTCAAAATGTCCTTGCCACTCTTTATGAAACTTATATCGGAAAAGCGCATGTTTGCGACCTCAAGGCCGCTGCATGGCGTGGCGGAATTTACGGTGTCTTCTTTTTTATCATATACGGTGGCTATGGCCTGGGTTAGTTTTCTGGCTTGATTCGCAGGTATCCAATATTGATGATGCTATCAGCTTTCTCATTCGGTACCACTCTCATTAACCATAATGAAGGGAATCCTGGTGATGTCCTCGCTGTAATGCTCGCCGTTTTAATCGGGTCCTTCTCGCTGGCTCTGTTGGGTCCAGATATACAAGGTATTTTGCAACATCATATAAGTTAAGGCTCGGAAACTCACTTGCGATACATAGCCATCTCTACTGGGCGTGGAGCTGCTGCCAAGCTTTTCGCAACAATAGATCGGGTGCCGGATATTGACTCTGCTGATCCTAGTGGCTTGAAGCCAGATCACGTTGACGGTGAAATCCGGCTCGAAAATGTCAACTTCAACTACCCCTCTCGACCTAGTATCCGTGTCGTCAAGGGCTTGTCCCTTACTTTCCGGGCGGGAAAGACAGTTGCTCTCGTCGGTGCCTCAGGTTCGGGCAAATCGACCATCGTTTCTCTTGTTGAGCGGTTCTATGATCCAACGTCCGGTGCCGTTACCCTAGATGGCCATAATCTGAAAGATCTAAATCTGAAATGGCTACGCTCTCAAATCGGTTTGGTGTCTCAGGAACCCACACTATTTTCAGCCACAATCAAAGGAAATGTTGGGCATGGCCTCATTGGCACCAAATTGGAGCATTTGTCTGAAGACGAGAAATTTGCTCTAATCAAGGAAGCATGTATTAAAGCCAATGCTGATGGCTTTATCAGTAAGCTTCCATTAGGATATGACACTATGGTTGGGGAACGCGGATTCTTGCTATCCGGCGGACAAAAGCAACGAATTGCGATTGCTCGTGCCATCGTTTCCGATCCAAGGATTCTCCTCTTAGACGAAGCCACTAGTGCATTGGATACGCAGTCTGAAGGAGTTGTACAGGATGCTCTGGATAAGGCGGCAGCAGGTATGTTTATGTTAACTTGCCCGAAAGCATCACCAAATTGATATGGCATTTGAGGTCGAACCACCATCACGATCGCTCATCGTCTGTCAACTATTAAAGATGCTGATGTCATCTATGTTATGGGCGATGGTCTTGTTGTTGAACAAGGCACACATTCCGAACTTATTGCTGCCGACGGCGCATACGCTCGGCTTGTTCAGGCTCAGAAATTACGCGAAGGACGACAGCTTAGTGGCTCTACTAGCGGTTACACAGAAACTGGGTCGGAGGATTTGAAGGAACCAGTCGGTGAAGATCTACCCCTCGTGCGCAAGAATAGTGGTCGCTCCTTGTCTAGTGATGTCATGACAAAGAAAGTCAATCATGAAGATGAAGATGATTTTGGATTGCCTACGTTGTTCAAACGTATTGGATTATTGGTCCGTGACCAATGGATGCGGTACTTGATTGGCTCTATCTTCGCGAGCAGTACGTAAAGTAACGTGGATTCTATGAAGTACTTCTAACGCTCAAAAAGTGACTGGCATGGTGTACCCCGCATTTGGTCTTGTTTACGGAATCGGAATTCAAGGCTTGTCCTTGACGGACCTGGCAGCCCGTAAAGAGGCGGGTAATAGGACTGCTCTCTGGTGCGTTTGTTACATGTGAAGACTAAAGGATGTAGCAGCTTACTGAAATGTGTATGTAGGTTGTTCCTTATTGCTATCCTTTCCATGGTTGCGATCGCGATGCAAACCTATCTATTTTCAGCGGCCGCTGCAACATTAACCTATAGGCTTCGAAGTCTTAGTTTTAGAGCACTCCTCAAGCAAGATAGTATGTGTCACTTTAAATTTTTGTTATTATGCTTCCTAATCATTTCGTAAGTTGCATTCTTTGACCGAGATGAGAATAATGTATGTAATCACTTTTCCGATCGAATTGGTAGACTTACCGTTCTTGTTTTCTCAAGACGGGTAATCTAACTGCAGCGCTGAGCGAAAATCCCCAGAAAGTGAATGGATTGGCAGGTACAACTCTTGGAACGTGCGTTATTTAGTAAATTTCGATACACTGCGTTACTAAGGCAGATTGACAGAATTGTGCAGAGCCTCGCCACGCTCATAGCAGGCACTGTCGTCGGATTGGCCTTCGCTTGGAAGCTTTCTCTTGTTGGACTCGGTATGATTGATAAGTTTTTTATGCAGAGCAAGTTAACAGGTTATTTTTTGTTAGCTTGTACCCCCTTGCTTCTTACAACTGGATACATCCGTCTTGTATGTTTATCGATGGCATGAAGTGATATCAACTGATTATTTTTTAAAAATTAGCACGTCGTTGTCCTCAAGGATCAGAAGAACAAGAAGGCGTACAATCAATCGGCTCAATTTGCGTGTGAGGCCGCTGGCTCTATTCGCACTGTGGCTGCTTTGACCCGCGAAAACGATTGCCTCGATATCTACAGCGAATATTTAGCAGTTCCACTTCGACAGTCCAAAAAACATTCCTTTGGCAGTCATGTGCTCTACGCGTTTGCACAAGCTCTCCAGTTTTTCATTATTGGCCTTATTTTTTGGTACGGGTCTGTCCTAGTATCACATTTGGAGTACAACACGTTTCACTTTTTTGTGTCTCTTATGGTAGGTTTACACATTTAACCTATATAACCATCTAATCCTTTGATATTTAGAGCACGACCTTCAGCGCAATCCAAGCTGGAAACGTGTGGGGTTATGTGCCTGATATATCATCAGCGAAAAGCGCTGGTTCGGACATAATTAAGCTTCTCGAATCCGAACCGGAGATCGATGCAGAATCGACTGACGGCCAACGCGTCGACTCGAAGACATGTCAGGGACATATTCGATTTGACAGAATACACTTTAGGTATCCCGTCAGGCCAAATGTCCGCGTACTTCGTGATCTATCGTTAGAGGTTCAACCTGGGACATATGTTGCTTTAGTCGGAGCCAGTGGTTCAGGTAAAAGCACTGTGTAAGTGATGAGTGCTTTATGCAGGTTCTTACTCATATTATTTAGTATTCAACTGATCGAGCGGTTCTACGATCCTCTGGCTGGCGAAATTTATGTATGTAATGATCTACTTTTATTGTGCTTCGATTTACAGTGATTGTAGCTTGATGGGAAACCGATATCGGGTTTGAACGTCCAGGAATATCGTAAAGAGCTCGCATTGGTATCTCAAGAGCCAACCCTCTACGCTGGCACAATCCGCTTCAACATTCTTCTAGGTGCAGTTAAACCAGCATCAGAAGTTACGCAGGAAGAACTAGATAATGCCTGCCGAAACGCAAATATCTATGAGTTTGTCAAATCATTGCCGGAGTAAGCTTTTATTATTTGGTCCGTTTCGCATCTAATGCCTTTGAAAGCGGATTCGACACCCAGGTAGGCGGTAAAGGATCTCAGCTCTCTGGCGGCCAAAAACGTGCGTCTTGTTCGGTGTCTTTTTAACAATACCATTTTGAAACTGTTTATTCGACAGAACGTATTGCAATTGCTCGAGCATTGCTTCGCAATCCCAAAGTTTTGCTCCTCGATGAGGTCAGTCTTGTAGCTGCACAAGTCAATAAATAGACTCAACTTTCCCTAGGCAACCTCTGCCTTGGATTCGAATTCCGAGAAAGTTGTACAAGACGCTCTTGATCAAGCCGCTAAAGGTAGAACAACTATCGCCATCGCTCACAGACTCTCTACTATCCAGAACGCGGATCGCATGTATGTGTTAATTACGTCTTATCGTATGAAAGACGACCTAACCGTTTCATCGTTCCTAGATACTTCATTAAAGACGGCCGCGTTAGTGAATCTGGGACACATGATCAATTGTTGGCCAAGCGAGGCGACTACTACGAACATGTTCAACTCCAAGGTCTCTCTAAATAAATAAGCATAAAAAGGTTAAACCAAGTTGCCCGTCCCGAAATCATCATTATACATTGAAGTCCTGCCCGCGCTTCCGATCGTCCTGTCCACTCCCTTAGAAGATAGAAATTTACATTATGTATCCCTTACGATAAAGCCAATCCTGGAGAATATACTACAAAAGACAAAATGGAGTTGGGGACGTGCGAGGTGATGTACGATTTACAATTAATTAGTATTACAAGTTGATCCCATTATGTCTGCCCGAAGTCTGACCCTTGTACTTAAAGTTAAAGTCTTCAATTACAGGTTGATACATGAAGGTCCTCGTGTTGGCAAGTCGAGCACTACGTTGATCCTTGCGCGCACAGGATAAGCATGGTAGTACTATCAAGTCATCACTTGCAATTGTTCGTATGCATATAGGTAATGGACTGTTACACCTTGCTCATATGTAGTTGCTCAACTCATCACACAAACCTTAAGTGCGCCTTGTCGGACCCATCAGCAGCAAGGATCTTGATGAAACTAGTACTTGAAGATTGAAGATTGAATCCATAGTGTATCAGAAATATTGCATTACAAGTACAACTTTAGATTTTGCTTAATAAATAAATCCGTCTAAAATCTATAATACAAGGATGACAATCAAGAAAATAGCACTACACAAGAGGCACAATATCTGCTCAATGGGTGTCAACACTCTCACCGGCCATCGGCAGCCTGGAATTTTTTCCTCCCTCCTCTTCCTCGCTTCGCCTTTCCAGAGCCCCTGCCCCGCTTTGCCGATGCTGGCGTTCTTGATCCTCCAGCACTGGCAGCAGTTTCGCAATCTGAGAATAACACTGAATAATACATTTATCTCGTTTGTAGCGGAACAGACCGTTGCTCCAATGTCCTGTACCACCACACTTGTAGCAAACGTCAGCCGATTCCCCTGGTTTTGCTTTTGAAGGCCCAGCGCCGTTGGGACAATCTATAGTATATTATAGGACGAAACCAGATCTGTTTAGGATGGTTACTTACTTGTACTGAAATGGCCTGGTTTCTGACATTTATAACAAGTGGCATTGGTTGCACTAGAATTCGCTGAAGAACCAAAGCTGCGAGGCCGTTTGTTTCCTACCTCGCCATCGGTTGGGCAAGCTGTCATAAAGTGGTTAGTTAGTGACAAGGGCCGTCGAAGTAATGCGCACCACTAGCCCAATGCCCTGGTTGATTACACTGCACCAAGCAGGTATGCATAAGAGCCTTACTCATATAAAAGGTTCAACGAACCTTGTAACATTTATCTGCCGTAGGTTGAGCGCCTCCTGGATTACCTGAAAAGGTACGAGATGACATTCCCCCTGTTCGTTGCTCTTGTCGGGGAGGTTCATCATCCCATTCGAAAGAGTCGCAGTGGTTTGTAGGAGCATCCGTGGGCGTTGCACATACCCAGAATCTCCGTCCACGATTTGAACCTTCCTTGGTGACAGTGAGTTGCTTAGCTGCCATATTACATTTGCATTTTCGTGCTGCAGTATTTGAATCCTAAATGGTTTTTAGTTAAAAGAAAATTTCACATGGATTGATAACACGCACTGTGGGATTCGATCTCTTTGTCGGGACTGTGGTTCCCGGTGTGTCTGGCTGATTTACTGTCGTACTATCATCCGCAAGTTGGAAGAAGTCGCAAGTTGCACAGGACCAATAAAATGAACCTTGCCGATTAGAAGATTTCGTGATTGCTTTTTTAACAGCAAGATTGCCGCAATTACATTTGACACCATTGATATTATTTGCGGGCCACATCTGCCCTGAAGAGGAAGCAGGGGTTGATGTTGTTGACCTTGAAGACAGAGTGGGTGCATATGAAGTAGATGTACTTCCTTGGCCGGAAGAGGACGCAGTAGACGAGGAACTCTGAGGTGTGGCTATAGGTTGCGGAGGAGGCAGTTGAGAATCTTTGATAAAAAAAATCATTAGCATTGAAAAGTAGGTCGTAATTTCCAATTTACCATCAGCGTCTGAATCGTCGTCTCTTGGTCTTCCAGGAGGCGCTCCACCTCTTCCGCCACCTCTTCCTCTTGTAGTTCCCGCACCTTTCCCTCCTCGAGCACCACGTGAGCCACCTCGTCCGCCTCGTCCTCGGCCTTGACCCTGACCTTGACTTCGACCTCGACCTCGACCTCGACCGCGGCCTTGACCGTCATTGCCATCCCCATCTTCATCCCCACCGCCTCCACCTCCACCGCCACCATCGTCATCATTGTTTTGGTCTGGAGGAACACCCTCTAAATATTCACGTACACTCTGTAGAGAGAAATAAATGCTTGTGTCTAAGGATACGCGAGATGATCCTAACCGTTACAACTTTGTCAAATTCCCTTTTGGTAATGACAAACATTTGTTTATATTGCTCCAAGGTCTGACGAAGGAATTCATCTTTTGTGGTCGTCCTTTGACATACTTGCACCATTTTGCGTTCGGTCTCACCAATTTTATCAGCCAAATTTGTAAGTTAATCAAATAAAGCATTATACTTCACGCCTCAGCTGTGGTTTGGTCATGCTAGCATTAAGACCGACTTGGTTATAGCCTTCAATTAAGCCGATTCCCAGTGTTGTGGGGACGAGGTACTTGGTGGCACCTTCCATGCGTTCCAATACATAGCCTCTGTTGATGACCATCTCAATGTGTTGGGCAATGGTTGCATCAGTCCCTTCACGAGAGAAGAATTAGTAATAGTAGTAAGACAAGATGACGGCCAAACATGCCAATTCCATTTTTGTCCATCAGGGTGACTAGGTCTGCTTCTGTTAACAAAGTAGGTTTCGTTGTTTGCCCTTCCCTTAATTCACACACAGAAGGTTGAAACTCTTCGCCCTCCTCGAATTCTGGGATCACATGTCCCGCCCATTTGTCATATGGATAGACATCTAGATAATTCCTTTGTGTAACCACCAAACCTAAATAGAAGGTTTTTGAGTCTGCAAATGAAAGAAAATGAGATTATCATACCACTAGCAGAAAATTCTTCAAATCCGCAAACAACATTCACAGTCGTTTGCCAACCTTCTGCATCTTTAGAGCAGCATGCAAGAAATCTGCGAGTAATAAATTCATAAACTTTCTTCTCGTCTCCAACTAAATTTCCAGCATGCGCTGTTGGATGAATAGGAGGGTGGGCTTCGTCGTTGTGCTTTCCTTTCCTAGGTGCACTGAAGCCACCTTGATCAAGTCTAATGTGTGGTCAGAAATTCAGAATTACTTAGGGGAAAAAAGAACGCTAACGAAGTCGCGAATGCTCCCCATGCCGGATCAACTGTTTGTTTCCTAATCAGACTAGTGAAATCAAACTGCGGATCAAATTGATCTGTTTCTGTACGTGGATACGAAACGAAGCCTTGTTGATAGAGCTTCTCTGCAATCTGGTACTGTGAGATAAAGGCGTCGAGGTGTTTGAACTACGTTACCTACATCTAAAAGTTTCTTTGGGGACAACCTCAGAAGCCGCGAGCCGGACTTTTGAAGCTCAACCGTTGTTAAAGGAAGAGGCTTCCTATTACCCAGGAGAAATGAGTATTCTTTGTTTACTACATATGTTGACGCACCATTTCTTAGTTGTTTTGTTTGTTACATTTATGACGCGTGTAGTCGTGTTGGATAGAACAAGAGAGTACAAGCTAATTGCAATTTCTTGGTCAAAGAGATGACCTCGCTTCCATGTAAAGACGGTTTCCTCTCCAGATGATCCATTTGGGCGCAAGGACAAATAAATGTACCAAAATTTTTCTGAAACGAAATCTTTGGCTAATTTGTACTTCTGTACAATAAAGCCTAGAGTTGGAAACTGGCAAGAGCCTTGATGTCCATTTAGAAGGATTTTAAGAGATAATTAGGTACGACTTACCATAGGATATGACGTCCTTCGCCTCTGCTAATTGTCCAATCCTTGCCTGAAGAATTTTGGTCTGCATTCGCGTAAATGCAGCACCAGCTTTAAGATCAAGAATAATCCGAGCCTCCACGGCTTCAGCTTGAGCAAGGTCCAATTCCACGGGATTCTGAGCAGCGCGATGGATTTGCCTATACAAGTGAGCAATGCGTAGAAAACAATGAAGCTAACAACCTACTGCGCTATAATCGCACTGAACCTCGCTCTCTTGACGCGAATATTCCGGTTTGATTTCTGACACGCTCTAAGAACTTCCAATCCAATATGTTCTCCTTCTCTATCGCAGTCGGTCCAGATCATTAGCATTTGCGCATTGCGTGCTTGGCTAACGAGGTTTCTCTCAATGGCACCTTTTCCCTCGCCGATCATAGTCACCACCGGGGCGTCGAATAGTTCCACTGCTTCACAAGAATGCCATTTGCGGTGAGCATCAGTGAAGTCACACGTTGTCAAATGCCCAGCGACACATGTTACGATGTAGAACGAGTTGGTCTGAGGATACGCGAACTCATAATTTTTGATATAACCGATATCTGTGTTATGCTATACAGCGAGCGGGTCAGTCAGGCACAGGTCAATTAGGCAAACATTACCATAGTATATTGGCCACCTGAAAGAATTTGGCTAATCGACTTGGCAATTGAAGGCTTCTCTGCCACACAGAGCACCCTCATGGATTCTTAACTGCTTTAGTTGAAAATATAGGTCTTGGTCTTTGAGTGTTCTCGAAGTCAATCAACTGTGCTACTTGTTGCAACACATGATTGTCGCGTTATTTTGGTTTATTGTCAAACGACTTCTAAATTTTCACCACTAAATCACGGTATCTTTGTTTCCGCTTCAAAGAGGGTGAAGATAACTTGGAAACAATGGAAACTTCAAGTTCGGTCACAACCAGTCTTCTTACTCTGCTAAACATTTCCGCCACGAAAGCTAGTAAACGAAGACGCGACGACATTGATGATTTTTTGCCGTCGGAAAAACTGAACAAACGTAAATCAGCCAAGTTTGCGGATGATCCTGACGCAGAGACTTCGGAGAAGGAGGATATCACAAGATTACCAACAGAACACGAAATAGAGAACATTGCAGCTCTGGAGGACGATTCAAACCAGGATGCAGGCACGTCGCATGACCTCTTCTGGCGACTAGACCTTATCCTATGGCAGGTTTTGACAGATACGAGCAGCACTTTGGACCCAACCCATCAGTTCTAACGGCGATATCAAGATCTGCTATTGAGAAAAATGCTTGGAACATATCGCGAGAAAAGGCTGGCAAAATTGGTTTGGTCGTTATCTCAACGCCCCAGGGAAGCAGTTCGAAAGCCACAGAAGAAATAGATGTCATTATGTCATTTTTTTTACAGGGAGTCTGAGTATCTAACTCCCTATATAACAGATCCTTGAAAGGCTCAAGGCCCCTTATCAATCCCGGCTTGCGAAAGAGTCTCAAAGTGATTTCAAGCCGAAGTATTAGGCTAATATAACTCAATAATGTCTGTAGACCAAAAAGATCTTCAAAAAGATCTACTATCCACACTCTCGACACGGCGTGACCTTTACCTGGTGTCAACTCATCTTGAATCGCGAAAGCACAATAGAGAATCAATAGCGCTGCATGCTCTGAACCATATCACAAAGTAAAAGATATATTACTCTCCTTCGAATTATCTAACCTATTCTTAAAAAGAAAACGCCGGCGTATCCTCAAAAATAACGAGCGCCTAGGTCATGCCGCAAAAGAGAAACCCAATGATCCTGTACCTGAGGATGTTCAAGATCAAGGGTTTACTCGCCCTTCAGTTCTGTTCCTCCTACCTTTCCGTTCTTCTGCGCTTGACTGGTTCTATGCCATCACCTCCCACACCCCTCCACCGGCTTTTCAGATTGAAAATCAGGCACGGTTTGTGTCAGAATACGGTCTGCCTCTAGGTACCGTTGACAAACTTACCAATGCAGACCCTGGAACATACCCCCCTGATCATGTCGAGACATTCAAAGGAAATGTTGACGATAATTTTAGGGTGGGCATGAAGATGACACGAAAGAGTGTGAAAATGTTTGCAGAATTTTATGGCTGTGATATAATCTTGGCAAGTCCACTGGGTTTAAGACGGTCAATCGAAAAAGAAAAGTTAGTGCTATAAATCCCCGACTTTTTGTGGTTGCTCATAATTACAAAGACATGCTGACTATCTCTCGTCAATCGAGGTATTGGTCATTGATCAACTTGATTCACTAACCATGCAAAATTGGGAGCATGTTAAGGTACGGATATCAGTTCTTTTTTTTTCAATGTAAAAATTTAATGCTTAGAATAGTTTGTTATGTCACATTTGAATAAGCTCCCCAAGGAGTCCCACGACACAGACTTTTCTCGCATCAAGGCATGGTATCTTGATGAACAGTATGTGTAATATTAACTCCATACGTCTAAATCATTTTTTTTCTCAGTGCCTGTTATTTGCGACAATCAATTCTTCTCTCGGGATATGAAACCCCAGAAACTCGCTCGTTGTTCAATTCTTACCTAAAAAATGTCGCTGGTAAGATCAGGACTGAAAAAAAATGGTCACCTATTCAAGTACCAGATGGTATTAATCAAGTGCGCAAACATTTGCATTTCAAGACATCATACACTAAAGGATCCTCATCAGAATTTTGTTCACTTTGACTGCCCTAACCCAAAAGATGAACCCCAACGGCGATTCCTTTTCTTCACTTCGCAGGTATTGACAGAATATTTCTCAACTGACATTTAAAACCCATCTAATTCAAATTAGCTCCTCCCTGCTGTTTTGAAGTCCGCAGTTCAGAGCACGAACACCATAGTTTTCATTCCTTCGTCATTCGACTTCATCCGAGTACACAATTACTTCCGAAAACACGCCGGTGTATCTTTTGCCGTGCTATCTGAGTAAGCCTTCTTCTCCCATACATCGGTGAGCTTGAATCTCAGTACTTTCAGGTACTCCTCGAACCAAGATATTTCTCGTGCTCGTCAATCCTTCTTCAAAGGATCGTCATCTTTTCTGCTCGTCAGTGAGCGTTTCCATTTTTATAAGCGGCGGGTACCTTTTTATCATTGTTTATTGCTTGTGATTAACCGTCTCTTACAGGTACAAAATCAGGGGAATCCGCAATGTCATCTTTTATGGCCCGCCCGACCACCCACAATATTTCACAGAGTTCTTGTCGTACCCTTTCCTGGACGACGGCGTAGAGACCTCTGATTTGACGTGCCGGGTTTTGTATTCGAAATACGACTGGTTCAGGTTAGAGCGGATAGCTGGGACTCAAGCTGCTAGCGAGCTCATAGTGGTATAGACTCTTTACTCCTGATTATATAGGTCCTTTAGTCTATGGATCATTTTTTTCTGAAAATACAAGTATACGAATGTTGATTTTGATTTCTCGGGAATTAGATGTTTGTTTTGTTAACGCTGACAAGGGTCGATGGCGTAGTTGGTTATCGCATCTGTCTAACACACAGAAGGTCCTCAGTTCGAGCCTGGGTCGACTCACTTTTTTCTCCAGTTCTGTCATTTGAATCCCTGTAGTAGCAAGTGTCATTTCAACATTTTATATACCTTTCTCATTAAAAGTGTAATACATGATTGTTCCAAATGTGGTACATTTAACCATCTAAATCATTAGCATTACATCCTACATTCCCATTCTGGAGCACTAGTATCATGAAATAATGTTGATGGCATCTCCAGTACCACCCTACATGAAAAAAGTAAGTGGTCTAGAATGAAGTCGTAGAGTCCACTTCAATCGTCGGCACAATCGAGGCGATGAATTTGAGGAATACCACCAAATAAAAGTCAACGCGCATGCCTTCTACTTCCTCATCCTCAGCCGTGGTCTTATCTTCTTTATTCACGCCACTCGCTTTTCTACTAAAAGGCCACTTCTTTTTTGTGTCCTTGGTGTCTTTCGCCGCTGGCGCCTTGCGCATGGCCGCTAACTGTTCCTCCACAACACTGTTGTTCATTCTCTCGATGACCTTCTTCATAACACTAGCATGTTTGCACGGGTGTACAGAGGCCGCTTGCAGAGAAGTAGAGTGAATGAAGGGTTCAATGGTGACTGTTTTATTAGCGTGGTCGGCTGAAATATCTTGGAATATCTGAGCCGGTACAAGAGGAATGCCATTCTGATATTGAATGAGTAAAACAGTGTCCGAATAGCAACAAACATAAGACTTACCTCGTCGTATCCGATAAGCCAGACCCTAGGTGTTTGATAATACTTATCATATGAGATCATCACGTCATATGTGCGTACTTGTAGTAGATTGCCTCTAGCTGGCTCCACTTGACTAAGTTACGCGTTATTTAGATTGAATAATGATGCAATAGAAAAATATTCACTTTGCAGGGATAGCACTCGAGGTAGGAGCCACTATCTTGGGCGCAGCAGTAGCCTCATCTGCCGCCTCGAGATCTTCCTCATCCATATCGGGAATATCATCAAAATTAGGCGTTTCCGTGGCCCCTTGTCCGGTAGACAAAGTTGCCATTCCCCTTGTAATGTCATCATCATGGCCGTCGAGGTCAGGGATATCATCAATAACCCCTGCATTCACTGCCGAGTCCATCGTAGGCTTGCGGCCAGCATGAGTTTCTACCCATTCATCTCCACCCCCTGCAGAAGAATCTCCAAAGGATACAAGTCGTTCGGCATCCTCGTCTGCATCTGTGTATGCGAGAGACGTAGCTCTGCGTAGACAAGGCACACCACGGGTCACAAGATACTGCTTGTCGGTTGGTAGAAAGTCCCTACTTTTTGAGGAATCGCCTTTCTCCCTGAATTGAATGAAAACGAGTTAAATTGGCACTGTAATTGTTAAAATGCGATATGTTGTACCATCTCCACACAGGGAATTTATATACTAGAAAGTCTCCAGCTGCGACAAACTCCTCTGGGCGTGAGAGATCAGCATTACGACGTGTCGCATAAGAAACGTTAAACGTACCAGGTGTGATTCTCCCGTGCTCCTTAAACTTGCTCTCTTTGAGGACCTATATCAATCGGTGAGTTGATCGTGCTTGACTACCAAATTGAATTAAAACTCACAGGGCTCAAATATTCACGAACAGCAAACAAGTGCGACTAGATGGCCGGGTAAGTATGATAGATGTGCCGAAAACATCAATTCTGACCTGTATAGCTTGCATAGTCGTGGTGAAAGGAGAGGACGAATTGAAATCGATCACTGTCAGGCTCCTTGCAGTGCTATATACACGTGCTGTTTGCCGAGGCTTCCTAAATTAGTGCAGACATACTATATCGGCGTAACCAGTCCGACCTTTAGCTCAGAAAAGTCTGTAATGAACAAAGGGACGCAATGTGATTAACATCTAGGTAGATCGAGCGAAGGTCTTTTACACCAGCGAGTCTAAATTCTAACGATGATATGCTAGTGGGACTCATGGTAAAGATCAACAGAAGATACATGCACGAGAAATAATCAAAGGAAACAACTCAGCACTCAGTGATAGGTTCATGATAACTATCCAATCACTCCTCCGACCGGCTCTTCTTCTCTCTTTTATCTTTCTTCTCTTTCTTCGATTTTTTCTCCTTGGGTGCTTCTAGTATCGAATCGTCTTCCATCTCGACGCCTTGTTTGTCCTTCTTCTTCTTTTTCTTCTTACCCTCCTCTTGTTCCTGCACGACGTCTCCATCGTCATCTGCTTCTTCCTTGCTCTTTTTTGACTTCCCATTTACTTCCAGCACAGAATCGGCGGTAGCCTGGTCTTCTTTCGCCTTCCTTTTCTTGTCTTTCTTGCTTTTCTTGTCCTGTTTGTCCACTTCTACGTGTTCTTTCGCATCCTTGTGCTTAGAGCTTTTAGTTTTTTCCGCAGACTCGTCCACAGCGCTAGCTTTCTCTCTCTTCTCTCTCTTCTCCTTTTTTTTACCTTCGTCTGACCCATTAAGCGACTCCTTGGAAGGTATTGAGACTACATCAGCCCCGGCGGCGACTTTTGCCTTTTTGCTTGCTGGTTCCTCAACGTCAACATGAGAGACCTTGACAGGAGCTCGGCATTAATTTAATCTGATAAGATGTTTTTTTTAAAAGTACACACGGATTCATGATCACTCGTCAACTTTCGTTTGTTATCATTCGCCGATAAAGGTACGGTTGTAGGAGTGGGATACTGCGCATTTTTCCAACCGTGTGTTCTAAGCGACGGCCTTGGTTCGGGTGAATTGCGTGTTGGAGTACCCAGGGGCGTATCATTCGCACCAGTGGCTCTGAATGATGGACGACCCCATGAGCCCCCTCCCCGACCACCTCTCCAAGCACCGCCAGGGGGTGCTTGAGGCTGGGGTGTGTAATTATTCTTTGGCGCTGTCTGGTTCTAGAATAGCAAGAATTGGAGAATAAAATATTGTTCAACACAATAACGCACCGTTTTAGGACCCTTATACATGCTTTTCTGGTATTTTTCCGCTTCGCTAATGCATTGGGTATGGCCTTTATAGTCAGCCGGGGTATTAAACGTTGTTGAGCAATCTATGCAGTCAAATCCTCTATTACAGCGTCCTCTGTGTTGATCAAGCTTTGGCTTTTTCACGACATCGCCGCAGGCTAGAATTCGAAAATTCAGTCAATTCTAGTGCCCAGCGAAAAAGGTTTTGATACAAACCATGACACCTACATAATAGCAATCTTTAGTTTTTGGCTCGAAAACATATTAGGCTTGATAATTACTGGAAAGAAACCATTTGGCGGTCCCAAATTCTTGAAGTTCGGAGGGAGTGAAAACTTGTGAGTGCGATCACATTAATCAGCCCACGCGTGACAGGTGGAAGGCGTTACCCGGCAAAATAGTGCTAGTGCTCCGGGTTGCCCAAGAATTCAAGGTCTAGGACTGTAGGACAGCAGATTGTGAAGCTGGGTGTCGGTGCGTTGCCAAAAAATTCTAGAACGTGAACGAAAAGAACAAACACCTTCCCGGACCACAGTTGTCAATTTGTATCTAACGATACATTTGCAAAGACTGGGACAAAAATTTATAAGGTAGTTGACTTGCACAATCGGCAAAGTCACGTGTGGTGACTTGCTGTGACTTAGATCATGAATATATCAGGAAAGTTTTCATAGATGTCTCGATATCTTTGGTCCTTGGATG